>PVKA01049099.1:0-13437 GCA_004027165.1 Ctenomys sociabilis
GGAACTCTAGGCTGGAAGGCGGAACTCTGGGTTGGAAGGTGGAACTCTGGGCTGGAAGGTGGAACTCTGGGCTGGAAGGTGGAACTCTGGGCTGGAAGGCGGAACTCTGGGCTGGAAGGTGGAATTCTGGGCTAGAAGATGGAATTCAGGACTAGAAGACGGAATTTTGTGTTGGAAGGAGGTAGCAAAGGCACAATAGCAAAAGAAGAAAACTGTTATTATTACCACTGTTAAGGCTACATTCACCCTTGGAAAGTAAACTGTGGCATTTATATGTTGGATTAGCCAGGGATTCGCAAATGTTTTCTTCAAAGGGCCACACAATAAATATTTCAGTCTTTGCTGCCAATAATCTCTAAGGCATGGTCTTTTTATTGTTTTCCCACCTTTAAAAGCATGAAAGCATTCTATGTTTATGGGTTATAGAAAAAAAAAAAAAAAAGACCCAGGGCCCAGTAAGTTTGCTAACCTGTGGATTAGGCCAATTTAAGTGACATTTTGTCTTATTTCAGTAACTACCTCTACCCGACAGAGTAAAAATCCCCAAGACACGGATTGTTACTCATTTGTCCTTCCTCTCCTCAGAGTCTGGCATGCTGCCTACTGCACGTACATGTTGGGCTAAGTACTAACATCTTTCTTTGCAGTATCCAGGATTGAGCTCAGGGTCCCTACATGCAAGCTACCCTTTGTAGTGTCTGTTTTGCAGCCCTGGAGAGTGAACACAGGACCTTTATGCTAAGCTTTATCCCTACTCCTGTCTTGTGTCATGCTGCATTGTATTTTGTTTTATTTTCTTTTGTTTTGTTTTTACTACAAGATCTATAGGGTCTCACTACACAGACTGGACTCATAGTGATTCTCCTGCTTTCAGACTCCCAAGAGCTGGGATTACAGGCCCACACCACCATGCCCAGCCTCCACTGAAGTCTTAGTGTGCCCTGGGGGTGAGGCCAGCACTGCAGGCTGGGCACTGAACCCCAGTTCCTGCATCTGCCTAAGCAGGTGCTTTAATCTACTGAGCTATCTGGCTGGGGTTTTCCAGGTTGGGCTCAAACTCAAAATGCTCCTATCTCAGCCTATGGCATAGCTGGCACTGCTGTTTGTGTCACCACATCCAACTTAGGGATGTATTTATCACTTGATGAAGCTGGGAAGGAACCAGAGTGTGTCCTGCACTTTTGCAAGCTGCCTGCTCGGCCTCTGAGAAAGCGTCATCCCAGAGATGCAGCCATGAAAAGGCAGACACTACGTAACTACAAAGGAAAGAACAACTGCCATTAAACATGGTAACAAACAGCATGAAAATCAAAAAAGCCACTTTACTCCCAATGTGGAAGAGTAGGAGGGAGTCATGCAATTCATCTACAAAAGACACTGAAGTCCGAATCAGAACTGGCGGAACTGCAAACCTGTGAAATGCTGGGGTACTTTAAACAAACCGTCCAAAGACTGCAGTGTATTTTTCTAAGCAACAGAATGTAGAGAAGAGTCTATTATATATTTATCAAAAGCATGTATTTGCCCTCTAGGACATACTTCAAATAGCATATGCTAGCTGGACACTTTAAAAAGAAAACAGACCTAGCAAAATGTAACTAATGATCTCTGACACCATTTCCAACACCCTTACTCTGCACAGACATGGTAGACAGTGTCATGCTTACGAGCCACCCGAAGGTAAAGGGCTCCAGTTGAGATTCAGCACCTGGCCAAGTGGCCCTCCACAACTGCTTGAAGCTCTGAGAGCTGCAGTGCAAGCTGTCACACCAGACACTGAGCAACTATGCTAGCGACCTCCAGGAAGAAGGCAAGTGACAGGGACTGCACATCCATTTGCCACAGAGACACTATGGCAGTCTGCACCAGCTTCACTTTGGTCCTCTCACACCCTGCTTGGTCCTGGGCAGCTTCTGCGGGAAGAAAGCCCAAGCCTGTAAAACATTGTCAGGGATCCCAACAATCTGGCCACTTCGTCAAGGGTGTAAGTGATAGTGGCGGGTGCACATATGCCTGTCACCAGGATCATTCTGTTAAGTCTACATAGCAGGAGCAATGAATCACCTCTCCATGAGGAGATTTCCCCTTAGCTCCAAGGCTGGGACCCAGTGCTGCCACAGGACACAGGAAAATAATGCAGAGGGTCCATGGCCTCCAGAAAGTGTGGCTTTGACACAGAACAGGGCCAGCTTAGACTTGGAATCAACCTTGTCACAGGCACCAGCTATGGGAATTGGGCCATGGCCACATATCCTGTAGCACCAAATCTCCCAGCTATAAAATGGGGAGACAACATTTCACCTCATAGGTCTTCTAGGAGGACGAGTGATGTTTATAGATAAAGTTTCTGAAGCATCTCATCCAGGGCGGTGAACAGCTGGTGAGCACTCACAAATGTGTGGTGTGAGAAATGAGACATCAACTCCCACTCAGACAGCATCAACCTGCACTGGCCTCCCGTGGCGGCTGCACCTCCCTTGAAGGGACAAGGCCCACAGGGAAGTGGGTGATACCTCCAACAGAGGTGATAAGTGCTGGTGGCCTCTCTTCCTCTAGAAGCCTAGGGCAGATAAAGGAACCCAGAGAGTCCACATAGGTTCATCCCCACATATCATATCAATGAGATCTAATTTACATGCAATGAAAACATTAAACTGCTAAGTACTTTTTAAAAAGTCACCTAGGAAGGACTCAAACTCATGATTGTCCTTCCCCAGCCTCCCTACATGCTGAGATCACAGGCACGTGCCACTGCATACAACTGCTGTGTACTTTGGAGAGTAAGATTTTCTGGCAATCTGGCTTTTAACAACCCACTAATAATCACCCCACTTCTCCTTTGACCCTCTACTTCCTCTACTATGCCATAATCTTGGCACTAGACTACCAAAGGCTTGAGGAACCTTAAAACCAACAGGCTTGCTATTGATGTGTGCAGGCTGAAAGCATTGCATGCCATCTACTGCTATCTGAGAGGACACATGCAAATCTCCTATGACCAGAAGGAGTGGGCCACCCTGTGGATAGCTGCGGCACGTGTCAGTCATGGAAGGACTATGAATGATATTCTGAGAGCACAGCTGTGTGTGTCTCAGACCCAGCACCTCACAAGACAAAGGTGCCCTTACTCTGCCAGCCCGAGGATGGTCTCCCGCTTGTACTGGTCATCGGCAGTAAAGCGCTGCACATCCACACCCTTGCCCAGGCTCTGCAGGAGCTGCGCCTGTGTGAGGTCCAGAAGCCGCTCGTTGTAGTAGTGCAGTTGCTCTGTGAGTGAGGCCAGGTCCTCCGGCCAGGCTTCATGTCCATGCTGAGTCACGTGGCTGGTGACCATCCTGATTAGCTCCTTGGGGTCAGCCTGCGAAAGGAATGGGAGATGCATCGAACGTGCACTCACCAAGATGAGCATGGGAGAGGCAGAGAAAAGGTTGCATCCACCTGGCACGACTGGCCTTTCACACGGTAGCCACTAAACCCAGGCATATCGTGGCCTGCAGCAACACAGAGGGTGCTGCAGCCACAAAGTCAGGACTTGGGTCCAGGCCAAATACATGGGATGTCCACTCTGTCACTCCACACTGAAAACCTCTCCCACTTCAGAAGCAATACCTCTTGCTGCTTTGCCTCCTGTAACCTGCATCACGCTCCTGCCTGCACTACAAGATCATGTATAATAACTCCCCTACCAGAAATTTTATCACTTTTGCCTCTGGATGCATTTTTGGGCACCAACACAAATTGCTTCCAAAGTGAAAGCTGCAGTTCAGTGGCCCCACCCTAAAGAGTTACTGAGAACAGGCTTTCTCCAGAGAATCAGGAAAACAAAAACCAAGTGACAGATCAAGGGGCTTTGAGCAGGATTCAGTATTAACTAATTGGCTTTCCATACATACATGTGAGTTTGCCCAAGGCTTATAAGGCCCTTGTCTGGAGATGCACAGCTGAGGTCCTTTGGCTCCCACCCCAATTAACTAAAAGGAGACTGCAGCTACAGACTCTGCACTCCTGCAATAAATGCCAACTTAAAGATAATGTAGTTCTCCAGATTCCCCCTCATTTTCTTTAGTTATCTTTCTCCTGTTTGAAAACTTAATGAATATGGACCACCCAGAGAAGTTCTTGGTCAGAACCCAGAGAATCTCAAAATCTATGGGAAGGTTTTTTTATCCTCCTGGAGCCCTACAAGCATACCACTTGTCTCATTTATTTAAGACTTCACTGTCCATTCATTCGGGAGATTGCAGACCTGTCAGTCCACAAAAACTGGTATTAAGGATATTATTAATCTGATAACCCAGCCCACACTAGATCCCAAAATCAGGAACACTCTGCGTTATATTACAAAGCATCCAACCGATTCCTACTCTGCTTGATTTGGGGCTCAGCGGGATAGCATTCCATGGTTCCTAGCAGCTTCTCAAAGGCAATAAAATTATTTTAGTAAAACCAAACCCAGAAGCCAACAGCCAACAGGAACGAACAGTAAGGACGGGCCAGCAACATTCACTTACATTAAACTGGATCTGGGTATCAACAAAGCAGATTCCAGAATTACTGACAGAAAGCATGGAAGACAGAATTAACTCACTCGACCACTCATTTCTGGGATGACACAGACATGTTTTAAGATGAGAAAACTAGGGGAAAATCCCCAAATCTACCCTGGTCCTTGGTAACACATGCCTAACTTAAGGAAGCTGTCTGTACTTCTGGTGGGTAAAAGCATCACATGGGAGACTTGTCAGGGTTGAGTCTGCTGCCAACTGCGCCTGAAAGTCTCACTTGTTCCTGTGAAGGAACAAGCCAAGAACACAGATGAAAACCAGTTAAAGAAATCCTGGATCCTAGCAGGTGGACATAAGCAAAAGTCAGCCTTACTGCATTTAATTTTTCCCTACCTCTTTGGGTAGGTACTGAGTTCTATTCCTGAAAATCACAGCAAAGTGTCTCAAGTCAAAATACACACATCTGAATACTACAACAAGCTAGAAAGCTACCTTTTATTCACTTAGCAAATTTTCAGTATGTGAATGTATTACATACCGAGAGAAGTACTACAAGGATATATGCCCATTCCTCCTTGGAAGAGTTTGTATCTGAGCTAAGTCCTCAGGCACCAATGGCAGAAAAGCCAGAGTTATGATTTAAGTCTAACTATGATCTAAATTTAAATGTCCCCCATAAAGCCCGCTGGCTGGAAGTTGATGGATCACGGGTGCTGTGCTCATCAGGGGATCCATCATGCATGAGTTCAGGGCTAAATGTGCTGTAGGAGGCATAGCCTGGTTGGAGCAGGTCACTCGAGTATGACCTGGAAAGGTGCATTCTTGGCATTAGCTCCTCTCTCTCTGACTCTTGACTGCCATAGATCAAGTAGCCTTTCTCTGCCATGCCCTAGTATCATGCCACTTCAGCCCCTACGCCAGCTATCCATGGTCTGAAACCACAAGGTAAATCATAAACCAATCTCTCCTCTTTTGAGTTTCAGGTGTTAGAAATTTTTTAACCCAGTGTTGGGAGAGTAACTAATATAGTTACCAAGAAACAGGAAGACAACTTCTAGTAAAGACTAGGGTATGTGCTGAGGTCTACATGATGACTATAACCAGACAGAAGGAGGACACAGGCGGACCAAATCTAACCATAACTAGACAGTACTTGGGAATAGTACTTCTGGCAAAGGATTAGATAAAGGGGACTCCTGCCTCAGTTCTTAAAATGACTGTGCTGCCCTTTAAGTCAGTCTTCTTCTCTCTGCTGACTGAGCCTCTCTAGGGACCCGTTTGAGACTTCCACTATGGGCACAGCACTTCTGCAGCTACCCTGGCCCAGGGACAGCCCTCCTGGGCCAGCAGGGCTATGGACACCAGCTCTTCAGGCACCACACCTACACACTTGTCATCACCTCAACAGGGCTGCATCTCACTGACATTCTCTCTCTTCTCATGTAATTTATAAAAACCATGTTGCAGTCATGATTTGCCAGGAAATAGATTTAATACAGGATGCATAATTCATAGGAGTATTTTATGGTAGTCACCCAAAGAGTCAAATACAAAAAAGTGCTGTAAATCTCTCTACACACTAAAGACCCAAATAATCCAGCAATAGGCCTGGATCTAATGGTAATGTCCTGCACGAGCCAAGATGAAGGCCTAGAGTTCAAAACAATATCTCATGCAAGTCTGTATCAAGGATCTACACACCAAAGTCAGTAGTGGAAGCTAGAAAGACTACACCAGCGGGAATGAAGATGTGTGCTAGCAGGCTGAGGGATCTGCACTGGAGTCAGGAACTGATGTTCAAGGTAAGAACCAGAGTTCCCCCAAAGAGAACTGCCGCCATGCTCGGTCACAGTGAAGACCTGACCTCCTCTGACAACGAGAACAGCCAAATTTGTATCAGGAAAACCAGCATGATTTTCCTCCAGGAGAATCAACACCTTACTATCTTCCCCTCCAGTTTTCCTTTTATGCTGTTGGTGGAAAATCTCAGGTAGGCCACACTGACACCAGCTCAGCTGGGCACTCCAAGCTGACCATCAGTTAACCCACCACAAATTCCAAGGCCAGATGGACAACAGTACCACTAATAGGCAGTACAGAAGTATGTGCGCATTTTTATGCACCCTGCAGAAAGTCACAGCAACCTTCAAATTCACATGTAGAAAAAAAAAAAACTATCATCTTTGTCAGTTAAGAAGTAGCATTTAGAATGAGCACAGACATGCCCAGCAGACCTTGTACAACTAACTTAGTGACTATGAACTTCAGGGTGTCACCTGCAAACCAGCAATGAAAACTGCTTCTATGTTGTGAGGCATCCAGAAAATGGAAATGTAAAACCGTGGTGGGCAGGCGACCCACAGGACAAGCGTGGAACTTGGTACAAAAGCATGTACTTTAATTGTACATCTTCTGTGTGCTTCCTTCTCTTAATGTGAATGACAGCTTCTGGGCAAAGGTCATTCCCAGGAAGCATGCAGTCTTCTGCTTGGCAGATACACAGAACAGGGTACAGACCCAGCAGCTGAGTCTGCAGCCCAGCTCAATGCTCAGTGGAGGGTGATGTAGCGCTGCTGCTTCGTTGTTTCATCACCCATAAAACACATGCACACAGGCTCGGCAGCTTGCTGGGGAACACAGATCAACATGGGACTTCAAAGCACCCCTCAGTCCATCACTACAACAGCCAAGAGGCCCGAGCTCTTGCTCGAAGACCTCAGAGCTAGTGACTGGCAGAGGTGTGCACATGCACTGCCCATGTAACAACAGCACCCCATCCACACAGCCATCCCTGAGAAGTCCAGCACACAGTCCCACAGCTGCCTCCACTCACATCTGCCTGTACACACACCTGGGTTCTCTTGTTGGGAAGCACTCACACTTCTTTCCTCCACAAGTCCCATGATGTGATATGTCAGGAGAAAAGCCTTTAGCCCCTAGCAAGACTGCAAAGGGCTTTATGAGTAAGCTTCGAGATGATCCATGTTCAGCATCAGACTGATACTATAAAATATGACAGGCTCTAAAAAATACTGGCATAAAAAAGCACCAAGAACTTAAAAAGGAATAGTGGGAAGAACTAAATTATTCTATTTTTTTCCCCAAATATGGAAATTCAGTTCTTCGGGGGCTGAATGAAATACAATCTCTAACAAATATGATCAAATCCCAAAAATATAAATAAATATCCATGACAATGGAAAGCTCACTGACTCAATCTACTGCTCACTAGTAGGAATAATAAATCCATTCCAGTATAATAGTCTCCATTTCTACTTAATATTGCCTGGGAAGTTTTAAACAGGTGGTACATTTCCCCTCTAGGGTTGTTATTTTGCTTGAGATAATTTTCTACTTAGTATTTTCAATCAGTAGCTTAAAAAAATACTTCCTAGAAACAGTGTACCACAAAGTTTTGAATTTCACTCCTGCTGTGCTTGACTCTATAGACGATAAACAAAAAGTCATATTTCCAGTTTTAACTGATTTCATCTTCTGAACACTTTTTTTAAAAGAATGCTATACAGCTGGCAAGACAACTCAGCAGACTAAGTGCCTGCTTAGGTAAGCACAGGGATAGGGGTTTGATCCCCAGCACCATAGGTCACACTGGCCCCACCCCCTAGGCACGCTGAGCCAACAACCGAGCCTGAGCATGGTGATGCACACCTGTAATCCCAGCACTGGGAGTCTGAAAACAGGAGGATCACACTACAAGTGTGTGTAGTGAGACCCTGTATCAAATACATAAAATTCACTTGCCTGGCAAGTGCAGGGGCCTGAGTTCAATCCCCAGTGCCAAGAAAAAAGAAAAAACATAAAGTTAAAAAATAAAAAGAATGCTACAAATATCACATTTCAGGACATATTTTACCATAGTTATAAAGGTTAAGATTTATGTAGGAAAAGTCTTGGTACAGTAGAACATGAGTGACTTCCATCTGGATAATATATAAATATATATTTATATATTATTATTCCAACATTATATATATATATATATATATATATATGAAGATCCAGCCAAGTACAGTGGTACACATCTGTCATCCCAGCACTCAGAGACTGAGGCAGAAGGATCAATTCAAGTTCAAAGCCAACCTAGGCTACAAAGTGAGTTTAAGGTCAGGCTGAACTATATAGCAAAAACCGTGTCTCAAAAAGACAAAAAATAAAATGAAAATGCAGACCCTCACACTATTTCTGAATAGATACAAAAGACCAACACTGACTCTATAATTATACACCATTTTCCCCTCTTGAAGTTTTTTTTTTTTTTAATCTTTTATTCATGTAATTATTTGGTACAGGGTGTCACTATACAGCTCAGACTCAGCCTCCCAGCACAGGTGTCGCAGGTCTGCCCATCATGCCCACCTTCCATGGCCAGCTGGGCACACCCTGAGTCCCAGGGCCAGCATGGCATGTGGTAGCAAGGATCAAACTGGGTCCTTGCCCTTCGCCAGGCAGCCGCTTATGCCACCAAGCAATCTCCTCTCAGCCCCTCCTCAGTTTTCTGGCCAGATGTGTATTATATCTTAAACACAGAAATGAGGAAATCAGGGCAGACATTGGCAGAGCACAGTGATGTACTGACTGACTGCTGTCAGCCAGCACTGTGGAAAGCTGCCCACCAGCAGAGCTCACGGCAATACATGCGGTCACATGCAGGTTCACGTACACAGCTCCTCCAGAGTCAGTCTGTGTGGCACACAGCTGCAGGGCAGAGACGCTCAAGGCAGGCTATGGGTTATAAAGCAGTACAAACGACAGATGAGAGAACACTCAGCTCCCCTGGGGTAGTAATATACAGGTAACAAACTGAAGCCACTCCAGGGCCCACCTCCATGCTGACTCACTGGGAGTCAGTCTAAAGAAATCCATCTCAGCAGTGCCTCAGTGTGCAGATTCTGACCAGGAGATGGCCACACAGCCTGGGCTTCCCCACACCTGCACCCTTGGGCGTCAGGACTCCCTCAGGGGTCCCACACAACAGCAGACACAATGCCAGGACGTATCACACACCAGTGGAAAATCCCTGGTGGGGAATGGGTTCAGGAGCAACTGAGATCACAGGGTTGGCCAGGCAGAGAGCAAAGAGCAGTGGGGTATAGTTCAATGGGGATATAGTTCAGTGGCACAGAGCCTGCCTAGGAAGCACAAGGTCCTAAGTTCAATTCCCAGTACAAAAAAATAAAAAACAGGAGCCCTGGGGTTTGGCCTCCCCTGCCAGGGTTGGGAAGAGAAACAGTAACCAGGACATGTGCACCCACAGAGGTGTACAGGAGGGACTGAACTTCAGAGAATCCTGAGCTCTGGATGCCAGCAAGAACATCAACTTCCAAAGAAGCTATATCAGGAAGCAGAGAGGGAAGGAGCCCAGTCTGCTGAGGCCTGATCTGTCATGGAGGGGTCCAGACTCCATCTCCCACAGGGAATCACCCCTGGTGGTGATTTGGTGATTTGCCTCACTGTGCACAGCAAAATGGGCTGCATGACAACATGCCAGGAGGGAAAGCCCGCGGCAGCCTCAGTGACTGACCAAAGGCATTTTCCACAGTCTGGTCACAGACCGCATTTCAGTCCTTTTCTCTTCTTGAACACGACATTGTGGGCTGTAAACACCAACTGGAACACCTTGTGAAAATGCCACGGTTCCAATGACACTGTAGGGCACACTTACAGAAAAGCAGACTTGTAGGCATACTGTAACAAGAGTTAGAAATCAGTTCACAGCCTGTGACTATGCTCACAGCCCCTGCCACATAGTGAGCCTTGCATCTAGGCCCAGATGTTCCCCCCTAATAATGTATGAGTCAAACTGTGTCCAGCTTGTAGTTTTGTTTTGTTTTTTTTTTTTTTTTTTGGCGGAACCAGAGATTGAACTCAATCTGGTGATTCGAACCTCTGGGTTCCCTAGCCCACTAGCATAATAAATGATAACTTCTAACACATCAGTACAAAGAATCTTCCATTTGGACTGATACTGGTTTCTCTGTAACAGCACAAGAGTAGCACTCCTATGGCCTGGTGCTAGTCCTGTCCTCTATGCCCTCCACCCAGGAGGACAGGGGGTGTCAGTGCTATTTGAACAGTTAAGGAAGGCACCCACTCAGACAGTGGCCTTGGAGGAAGACCACAGAGGATGAGAGCACATCTGGTCTTTCTCTGAGGCCTCTGTCTGAGTGCTACACTCCCCCCACTTCCCTATCACTTTACTTTAGTTTTGAGTATATATTTGCTTCTTTCCCAATGCAACGTCACTCCTAAAGGAGGAGGTGTTTCTTTTCTTATTGCAAGTCTGCAGGTTAAACCTAGCACCCTGTACTGAGCTGCACTGCCAGCTGGTTTCTTTATTTTCTATTTTGAGATGAAGTCTCACTAAATCATCATGCTGTCCAGGAGGGCCTCCACTTCCTACACTGCTGGGATGACAGTCATGCACCACCACTCCCAGCTAGGGGGATGCTCTTGCACTCTGTTCACGACCAGGTGTGAGGGTGGTAGGGCCCAGGAAAGCCTGGCTTTCCTCTCTACACACACAGCATGGGAGCTAGAGCTGGTGGGGTCTGCAGGCCCAGCTCAGCACATCTGACCTTCCTGGGTGTGAGTGTCAGGGAGGCCTGCACGCTGGTACCCAAAACACTTCAGTACTGGAGCCACACTCAGGAGTTTTCACTCAGAAGTTAACAATGAAGGTACATACATGCAAGCTTGGGGAATCCTGGGGCAGCAGGAATACTATGTCCCACCCAGTATTCCATCTGTAAATCACTTTTATATCTCTGGCTTAAAAACAAAGTGTAGAACTCTCAAAGACGCATGTTACCCCCTTTGCTGAGTTAGGACAACTGTCCTCCTTTTGAGTAATACAACACAAATCCTCCACTTAGCCTCTTCTACTATGTTAGCCTTTCCTAACTTAGTACTCAGAAAAATAAACAAAAGAGAAACGGGGAAGGAGGGGCGAATCAGTCACAATAAATGTGAGAAGCACCACTCTAATGACAGGCAGACAAGCAATAGTGACTTGAGTCACATGGGCTGAGCCTGGTCACAAAGAGGAATTGTGTACTTTGGATGGAAGAGTGGAATAAGAAGAGGACTCACTCTATACAGAGGGTGGCACTTGTCACTGAAGCACGGTGCCAGGCGCGTGTAGATCTGCAGGCTGTAGTAGTATGCTGCCAACTGGAGGGACAGCGCCGAGTGCGACTGCTTCTCAAAGCAGCGGTTCGCGTCTAACACCTAGGAGAAAGCAAGATGTCATCAACACAGGGGAAAGAAGTGAGCAGGAGAAGACAAGCCGTTCTATCTCTCAGCATGACCCAGGAGGATGATACAAGTTTCCATCATGTCACCCAAGATCAAGCTGCACTTCCATGGGACAGTGCCAGGCAGGTGTACTGAGGGAAACATGGATTTGAAGCAGGCTTCACACAAAGGCTGTACGGTTCTCTCTGTGGACAAGCTCCTATGAACATCAGCAGGTAATAACACCCATGAGAAACAATGCCACTGAGAAAGGTCACCAGAACAGACCCTTTGGCTTATTTAAAACTCTTCATTCCCAGGGCTGGCCAGATAGCTCAGCGGATTAAAGCACCTGCTTAGGCAGAGTGCAGAGGTCGAGGCTCAATCCCAGGCGTGCCCTGCTGGCCCCACCCCCAGGGCACACTGAGAGGACAACTGAGACTGGATGTAGTGGTGCACACCTGTAATCCCAGCACTTGGGAGCTGAAAACCAGAGAATCACTATGAATCCAATCTATGGAGTCAGACCCTGTAGACCTTGTACTAAATACCTTAAAATAAATAATAAATAAATAAATAAATAAATAAACCTATTCATTCACAAGGACCAACTTACCTGTGGTAAGGCGAGGAGATAAGCAAGGGCCAAAGTCATGTCGCAGGGCAATGCATCGCTCGCCAGCTGTAAAAGAACTAATGCAGGGAGGCAAGTATCACTGTGTGTGAGACCCCAGGACCTTCACAGTGAGCATCGTCGTCTGTGTGAGACCCTAGGATGTTCATCCTAACCATTACGCTTTCAGTTAATTATCTCAGAAGGACTCTTTCAAGATATTTCTTGGAAATGTACTTGGTACCATCCAAACACAGATCCCACAACCTGCACTAAATAACAACCCTGCCTAACAGGAGGGAGCCTGCAGGGGGGGCTGTCATGGGTCAGAATGCCATGGAGATGGTCCTGGAAGCCACACTCCTGGACAGAAGGGCACAGGCCAGGCTGTGACGTTCTGCAAGTGGTGACAGCCTATGTGAAAGGTGGTCACAGGAGTACTAAAGATTCCTAAAATGACAGCTATACTATAGCCCTGTACATGCCAAGGCAAGATGAACTTCTTGATTATTATACTGATAACATGACTTTGTTCTCTAAGAATAACCCTCTTCATGACACCCCACAAGAAAACTAGTCTTTTGTTCCTCTCGTGTCTTAAACTGTCCCAACCCTTAACAACTTTTCTACAAAAGTTTTATATGTGCAAAACCTACCAATGTCATGGCTTTCATAAAAGAGACTACACTGCCAATAAGTTCTGTGTTCATATCCGGTATCTGTTAATAAGCAAGCATTTTACTCAGTGCCTTCAAGAGAATACCAGGTGCTCAGGTATAATCACAATATAAAACCTTTATTTTTAAAATACAGACTCCCATGATCTGCACTGAAGGACACTGGCAGGTAAATCATCAAAAGTAAATGTATGAGCCGGGCATGGTGGCGCATGCCTGTAATCCCAGCACGCGGGAGGCTGAGACAGGAGGATTGTTGCGAGTTCGAGACCAGCCTGAGCTACAAAGTGAGCTCGAGGCCAGCCTGAACTGCATAGTGAGACCCTGTCTCAAAAAAAAAAAAAAAAAAAAAAAAAAAAAAAAAAAAAAATAAAAAAAAAAAAAAAAA
>PVKA01049100.1:0-13437 GCA_004027165.1 Ctenomys sociabilis
TACATAATTCTATGAGAGGCAAGATTTGCACTAATGGTGGTTGGACAGGATATTATGTCGGCTTCTAGTACTATGTCAACCACTAGGAAAATAACAAGGTAAAAAGTATTAATTATTGAATCTTTAATGTAATTCAGGTATAAAAAATAAGAAACGCAAACAGCTACACTCTCTTAATTTACTGATGGAGAGATATACGGTATAATAATGTCTGTAAGTATAATATCATGTTTGCACCTTCTATGATACCAAAGCATTATGAAAACAGTTTGCAATGTATTAATTTATCAAATCCATCTTGTCAAGGTATCTTAAAACAGTCTCATTGATATTTTTACTTCAATAAAACAAAAATAAAAATTAAAAAACAATTACTGACACAGGATGGGTGCTTCTTATAAATCTGAATGCCAACTATAAGAACTGGACAGAGAAGAGTATATACTTGTGGTTGCACTTATAAGAAGGTACAAGGCATAACAGCCTGAGATAAGTAAATAAGTCTAAATCTATCTATGACCCTTATCTTAGTTTGAGATATCAATCTCCAATAAAGAAAACTAAAGGTCCTTATATAAATAATTGATTCTGAATGATAAAGGAGAATAAAATGATTTCAAATATAACAGAAAGTAACAAAGTTGTTCACAGTAATGAGCCGGGAAGCTCTCATTGTCCAACCCACTTCATCTGAGTGGGGTAAACTAATAAAAAATAAGGTGTTTTTTTTTTTTTATGTATTTGGCACAGGGTCTCAAGACACAGGTCACACTTGTAGTGAACCTCTTGTTTTCAGCCTCCCTAGTGCTGGGATTACAGGCGTATACTACCAGACCCAGTCTCAGTGGCCAGCTCCATACACCCAGGGGCGGGGCCAGGGCGCCAAGTTGTTCCAAGGCTCGAACCCAAGCCCCTGCGTTTGTCTAAGCAGGTGCTTAGTCTGCTAACCTATCTCACCAGCAAGATAATAGTTGTTTAAGAGTGTTTGTTATTCAGATTCTGCTCTGATAATACTTCTGTTAAGAGTAAGGAATCATCTCCAAAGATTAAGAGTTCCCCAATACTGGGGGAAAGTAAGGGGCACCTTTGTAAACAGAAATTTATGCCCAGATTTTTTTTTAATGCCCAGAATTTTAAGCAAAGGGGAAAGGACTTTTCCTTGTCTGCTGTTTTTCAATTGTCTTCAATATAATTTTTAATAACCCTTATATCCAACTGCCAAATTTTGGAGATATGAATGACCTTCTAAAAATACTAGTTTTCATATTGCATAAAGAAGGCTAAGGTAGGGAAAATGTCAACCTTCATGCTTTCATTAAAATGTGACAGTGCAGTGCCATTTGTCTTTACATCATTAGAAAAAGAGCATTTTAGGGTGATTTTGCTGAATATGATGAGTGCTTACATTCTGTCTCAATTAGCTTCAAGCAGCTGCTGTAGAGTGCATTTTCTTGTATCTTTGCTTACCAGAAGGATTTGGGAAGCAGAAAAAATAACATTTCAGCAGGGATTTCTCTGGGTAATGAAAACTGCAGAATGGTTTCAATGACAGTAAACATTTAAGACCATTAAGTCATCTCTCTTATTGTGCTTAACACCATTAAATTCAATGAGCAAATCAATGGTCACAGCTGGATGCAAAAAAACATTGACATTCAAGAACCATGTCACTGCACCAGTGATAATAAGCCTAAGAAGCAGTGAGTAGGAGACAGATAGGAAGTCATCAGTGGTATTTGACGGTAGTTCAGCAGTCTCATTAAAGGATGATTTGATATTTTATCATGATTGGTTAAACATAGCATGTACAACTAGAGAAGGGAGAGAGTGTACCATGAAAATTTATGGAGAAATCTGTACTTTGTGTTTGTGTCTTTAGTCAAGACAATATAAAACCAAAGGATCTTTTGATTTATAAGATAAAAAGCAAGCTTAGAAGAAAGTCTTCAAACACCAGTGCTCTTATTTTTCTCCCTCATTATTTTTATAGATGGTAACCATGGTGATATTCAGAAACACAGCTCTGTTCCATGCATAGCTTTTAAGCTTGCATATCTACATATCACCACCTCCCCCACAGCCACATCTAGACTTCTTTGAGATACAGTTTTGCCTCATTTTATTTTACTTCCTTATCATTGTAATATGCTCAGATGCTGCTGAATTAAGGAGACCATCAAAACCACTTCTTTTGCTCTCAGAACTTAGGGCACAGATGCTTTAGTAGGCTTGAGTAGTAATTAATCCCAATGATAATGCAGATTAAATTAGAAAACCTCTCTTATAGGAAGTACCAGCTATGGGCAGAGGTCAAAGTAAAGAGCACTGACTGAGTATTTAATGAACAATATTGTCATCCAGATTCTGCCAACATTTCATCTATTTTTGAGTCATGACAGAAACACTGTAACCCACAAAGATCTATGATTGTCACACGTAAATAACCAATATTTCTTCTTAAACCTCTTCAGTGCAACTCACCTTTTAGACATTGCCATTGACAGGCTCAGTGGGTACCTCAACACTACTTCGGCTTTGATTTTGGCACAATATAGAACACATACTATCTCTGAGCCTGTGCCTTCCTCTTTAAATTGTGATGTTTTTTCACTTCTAATCATATTCACATGCATTTGTGTATTCCTTAAAGGACTGCATATTCCTAAAAGAGTCCTCTAGCTTCAGTTTTATTTTCTGCTTTCAATTCTGATTATATTTTCTTTATCCTTTGATTCTCTTTACATTTCATTTAATTGTCTGGTCTCCCAAACCTCATCTGATTCATGTAGAACTCTTGGATGCAATACAAATAGACTTGCACTGATCCGTGTCCCCCAATAGTCCACACAGCCTAAATTTATATAATATTCATGCCCAATCCCCTCCACAATGTCAAAAATCAAGGGTCTTTAGATTCTACCAAAGGTTGTAGAAAGAAGATCATAAGTTTGAGTCCAACCTGGGCAACTTTGTGCAAACTTCCCTTGCTTCCCAATGAAAGAACTGGGAATATAGCTCAATGACAAGGCCCTAAATCCACGCCCCAAGGCCACACACACACGACGTAAAAAACTATACCTATATGATTAAGATGTTAACTGCTGGATGATCTTCCTCAGGATTTACATAACCTACAGTGTCTCAGGACTCTCCAATTACAGCAGGGTGTTCAATGTCCCCTGTATTTTTAGTTGTGTATCATCAAAACATGTAAATTGCTGTCAAGTTTAGCTCAGAGAAAAGTATTATGCTGGTAACTGGTTCTGGAATGTGATGGTTAATTATATATACATACATATATATATATATATATATTTTTTTTTTTTCTTGCTAAAGAAAAGTAAAAGGGGACACGTAGCCTGGAAGAGGAAGAGCAGATCACCACTGCTACCTTCCTGCCCACTGTTCTGCTGCAACTTTCCATCCCTATGAAAGTCCTTGGTGCTCTTAGACTCCAGTGCATGGAACTTTCTCTCTTCTCAGGATGCAGTCTCTTGCATAAAATGAGTTCTTTTTCACGATCACCCATTTTAGAGTATTGTTTTTTAAGCAAGGATCAGTCAAAACTGGCTCAGTAACAACTGTTCCTGACCAAAAGATAAATTGGAATAAAGGTCTGTGTCATAGCACTTTGTATAAGAAAGTTGCCTAAATTGGATCCTTCCAGCAAGGAAAATGTTGATACAGCTGCCATATTATTATAACCATGTATTGTGACAAAGAATAAAAGGCCATGTAGATGTAGGACCAACACTAGGGCATTCTTTGTTTCATTTCAACTAGAAAAAGACTGTGAGAACAATTCAAATAAATCACATAAGAGATTATTTCACTTATATTGGTTTTTTTTTGTATATGCAGGCAAAATTATTGAAAAATAAGAATGGGCCAACTTCATGGCTTCTGTTAGCCTTTTACCTTATGCCTATAAATACATAATGGTTTTCCATTTCTCAGTGACTCTCAAACCAGTATTTAATCTCTCTTTTATCTTGATAGGTAACTCTACTTTGCCATTAGAGGCAGAGAACAATAAGAGAGAAGTCATATACAATCATAGTAGCAAACAAGAATAACTCATGGGATTTAGTAAAAGGTGGTAATGAAAGGTTTATTATTTTTGATATGCTTTCTAAATATAAACTTTGCTATAATTTAGTGGTATGTTAGTAAATAGATCATGAGTAACTTAGTTATGTCTTAGTATAACTCAAAAATAGTAAATATGAGAAATTGCTATTAACCTAAACTATCTTGTTAGCTGAAAATTTAGATCATAAATGACTAATTGGCTAATATAAATCAATGATTATGTGACAATAGTGGAAAGAAAACACTTAGCCCAAAAATACAAATGGCTTTAGTCAAATACCTGTCAAGGTTTGCTTATGTTATCTAAACACTTTCTTCTAGGTAGCTTATTTAGAAAAATAATCATGCTTTATAAAATATTTCATAAAGATTATCTTATTTAGTAATTCTAATTATCCCAAAAACTATATATTATTAATTTCAGTTTACAAGTTAAAAAATACAAACATTCTCAAAGAAAGAGCAATTTTCTAAGACAGCATGCAAGTGATTAAACTTAAATAGAATCAGGTATTCTAATTTTGAAGATCATCTATGTATTAGATACATCAATGTATTAGATACACAACTAATAGATATCTGCTGATTATAGCTAAGAACTTCAGAATCTTTGAGGACTACCATAGTGAAAGCAATTAAATATTGACTCTAGTTATATATATATATATATATATATATATATATATATATGTATATATATATGTATATATGTACAATATCCCTAATATATTTATTCATAATCAAAATGCATAATAGTAATTATTAATATGGGAATAGCAAGACAGTGAAAGAAACTGTAATTCCTATTTTACATTGACATATAATATAAATCAAGGAAGAAAACAGGGAACAAAAATTTGAAAGGTAAATAATACTTTATATTACATTGCTACAGAATGAAACATAAGTACTAAACAAAAACCCATAGATACTAATTATAAATTGGAGTAATCTGAAAAGTTTCAAGAAAGAAATAGTTTTTAAACATTATTAGGATTTGGATAAGACAAACAGAGAGAGAAAGAAATACATTTTTTTAAACAAAATAGAGCAACATGTTTAGTGAGAAATAGCCACAGCTTGTTTAGGATACAGTAAGAATGAGATGTCTTTCTAGCAAAGAAAGAAAGGAAGCAAATATAACCATAGTAAGAATCATGTATAACTCATGGATTTCAGAAAAAGGCCTTTTGCGGGCTATACCTTGAAAATAAGAAGCTATTTATGATCTAATGGTATGTTAGTAAACTGATTTTCTTGGGAAAACATGTTCTGATTTACAGAGTTTTCCAATTTCTGAAGTGAATAATACTTCTGTGGCCAATTTCAATCTCCTGGTGGTTTGACTGCAGGCATCTATTATTTCTGAATATTTCATATCCAGCTCTCTCAAGCCACTAGGAGACTATTCCAGCATGTGAATAGCTTCACTTTGCCTTGGTAAAAAATTGAGTTTATCATGCATCTCCTCTGGTTACTCTTAAGTCATACACCTTTCATGGTGTCTTTAAGTTGCAAAACGTTAGCTCCTTTGAATAATTAAATAATGAAGCCTACATAATAATGAAAGCTTAGAGCCTGATTTAAAGCCAGGCAATGGGCCAGGTGCTTTCCTTCCCCTCCAGAGGTTACTTCCTCTCTTCCTCCCCTCTCTCTCCTCCTCTCCCTGCTCTTCCTCCTCCTCCACTGATAATCCAACTTTTTCAACTCTCTTCATCTGATAAGTGGAAAAGAAAAAGAAAGGATGGCAGTGACAAGCTGCTGTAACAAGAGCACATGGAAGATATATGAAGCAAACAAACTTTTCTCACATTAAATGAAGTTTCAAAATTTCTGTCTTTGGTGTTTCTCAAATAGACCTTTGTTAATCATGGTGAGTGCCTCCTTATTTTAATTTTTGCTATCTCTTTCCTCTAACCTGAGGAACAAAACTATAAGTGTAGCCTTTTCCTGATGAAATCTCCTTATTTCGCTAAACCAAAGTTCAACAATCTTTTTCTGTAAAAGGCCACATGTTAAATATTTTAGGCTTTGTGAGCTAGATGGTCTCAGGTAACTATTCACCTGTACTACTATAGCCCAAAGCAACAATGTATAATAGACACATGAGTGATGAGGCTATGTTCTAATATTCATAAGAAAAGGCAACAAGACTTGGCCTGAGTTTCATAGCTTGCCTAGCCCTGTTTCAGAGAGGCTCAGGGAACTTACATCAGGACTTCATTGGTGTACCCTCATACTCAGTCTGTCTTACGCCTCAATAAGTAAGCAAAGTAGAACAATTTCCCAAAAAGTGGAGTGCTTAGGCTGGAGTACTGTCATTTAGATTTCTCAGATGTCTTAGACAACATCTACTCTGTCCATCAGAAGGAAAGGACATATAGTAACCTAGCCAACTTCCTTGCTAAGTGTTTTTTTTTAACTTGAGTGGAAAGTTTAATATGCCTGAGTTCACTCCCTGGTTCCACAAAAGGAAAAAAAAAGTACAGAACGCATACTTTTTAAAAACACTGAAAACTCCACACTCAGTTTATAATTTCTAATACTTTTATGACCTAAGCATTGTCAAGAGGATTTTCAGCCTCTAGCTTAAAAATGCTACATGAGTCCATTCTAATTGTACTTTAACTGAGGTTTCCTGCCTTTCAGCCCCAAGTCCCTGTTTGTACCCAATTGTGAATGAAGGGCATAAAGGAATGCGTGCTCTGATCATAAAGGGCTATGAATCCTCAGCAAAGTGCTATAACCACTGTTCAGTGAGTAACAGTGAAGTACTTAGAGTGAAAGACTAGGAGTGACACCAGGAGATTACTCTTCAAGAAATCAAAAGTTAGATAATGAGTCAAAAGTACTGAAAATCAGGACATATTCTGACAGATGACACATCAGTGAGAAAGCTCTTGCAGATAATGCAACAAACCGAACTAGAATTATATGCATGAAGATGGTGACCTAAGAAGGAGCCTATGAAAGTGAACAGAAGCCTAAAGATGACTAACTGCAGAAAAGGAAAGAAGAGTGAGTAAACTTTGTTCTTCCTTTCATGTTTAGATGTCATCAAAAATGACAGATGGAAATAATGAAATCAAGAAAAGAATATAAAATAATGAAATGATTAATTCCATTTTAGACATGCACAGTGTGACTTAAGGGTCACAGGCCAAACCTGAACTGTGGAAAGGATGGCCAAACATGGAATACTGATACTTCATTGTGGCCATTCCTATGGAGTTTTTGAAAGACAGACTAATCTATATTAAGCAGAAATAGGGTGATTTCATATTGCAAAAGAATACAGAAAGAAAAAGAGAAGAGAAATAAGCATTTGGAAATACTCCCAGCCAGGACTAGGAAATAAAAATAAAGAAACAAAGTTTATTTTTATTAACTCCATATGGGAATTGTTGGGCAGAACTAAATTAATTAATTTGACAAAGATGATGATTTGTTAAAGTGAGTTTTTAGTAAGATGTTTGAGTACTTAAGTTCAATATGTAATGAAATATAATAGGTATTGGTTTATATCAAATATTAAAACTGATTCATATAAAACCGCTCAACATCAAGTCATGGTCTAAGCATTTGGGGCCAAAAGCAGCCTGTTCTCATACAGCATAATTATCCAGTTGGCTTTTCACCTCATCTCGCTAAAACTTGTCCTCTTATTTTTACCATAGTGACAATTTTACCTATATGTCACAGCTCCTAAAAGCATTAACCAAGATAATGCAAATAAAAAATAGAGCATAATACTTGCTGTGATGAAAGTGCTAAAGAAAATGTAGATATCAGTGTGATTACTGTAAGTTAATAAAATGAGAACAGCTACAGCATTTCTCTCACAATGAAATACAACATAGCTCATTGACTGTTTGTTTGTGTATCTTTTTGTTACTATTTTCTGAAAGTGACTTGCCTCCTAGATTACGTGGAGACAAAGTAGCCTAATGGAAGAAACAAACTGTTAAAATTCTCTCTAGAAATGTACTGACTCTTCAGCATAACTAAAATTAGATACATATGTTATTGAAAATAAGTGGAAATTTGTAGCTGAATTGCTTTGTTCCAGCATCAATTCACAACATCTGTACATTTTTGTATTAATAATAATCTCTATTTCAAAGGTAAGTGTCTACACCATAGAAAAATTCAATCTAACAAAAGGACTATTTCTAACAAACAGCATAAGGCACTTGTCTTTCAATAAATTTTTAGGCATGTATATTCATATGCTTTAATACTTACAGATGAAAAAAGAATGCATCTCTGCTTACAGACGTTGTTAAGCACATGCAATTGTGCTGCAAAACTTCCTTACCTTTAGAGTCTCTACCCAAATAATAGTGAGTAAATATCAACCAGACTGTCACTTGACTATGTACAGTCAAGGCTCTTATTTCATTTAAGATAAAAATCAAGGGCCAGCCAAATAGCTCAGCAGATTAAAAGGACTGCAAGCAGGTTCAGGGAACAGGGGTTCAATCCCCCAGCCTGTGCTGCCAGCCCCACCCCTGGGGTGTGCTGACACAATTGAGCCTGGGCATGGTGGCACAGGTCTGTAATTCCAGCTCTTGGGAGGCTGTAAACAGGCGGATCAGTATGAGTCCGATCTAGTAGTAAGACTCTGAACACCTTGTAGACCCTTCCGTAAAATACAAAAAAAAAATAAAAAATAAAAATAAAAAGGATAAAAATCGAAGGCATCAGAGTCCTTGCAGGACCCTGCAGTGCTCTATGTGTTCTGGTAACCTTGCTTCAGCAGCTCCATCTCTGAACAGCCAACCTCATGGTGTTGTACACAGCTGAATTAGGTAGAAATATTATAGGCAGTCAGACAGGAGTAGGCCCTCAAGGAGACAGCACGGAAGACAAGCTGCCTTGCAGCTATGAGATAGACAAATGCTCCTGTGGTGGCCTGACCTAAAGACAGATGCTGAGTTCCCTAAAGATAAGCATCGGGGACTGATAATCACTATGAAGAAGCCAGGAAGAGTCCCGAATCCAGCCCCTTACAGTAGAGGCGCCTGTTCTACAGTAATGCCAGCTTGCTGCCTGTCTTCCCCACTTGGTCCCGGATTTAATCGATCTTACTTGAGCAATCGTGCTCGTAGTCCTTTGGGTTGACCATCGTTTTGTCTCCCTTATGTATGAGTTCCCATGCTCTCCACTTTACACCCACCTTGCCTCATGGTTTTGCTCTATAAAAGCCCCTGGTCAAGGCAGACCTCTCAGCTGCTCTTCTATCCTCTGGGACAGGAGCTTTCCTTCTCCCAATAAGTACATTGGGTTCTTAACCGCCATTATTCCTAAAATTTGTTATTTAATTTTACAGAACAGGAACTCCACCCAGGTATCTTGCAGGGTAACTGTTTCATTTCCCAATATCAATGGTCCCCTGCAGGTGGCCACGTCCACCTTCCTGCTGCCCCTAGAATGCCTGCTCCGCATCCATGTCAGGAAGTTTCTCTCAACAGCAGCTGCCTGCTGGAGGCTCTCCCCATCGCCTACTCCCTTACCTCCCTCAGGCCTTTGCTAAGACATCTCTGATCTGATCACCATTCTTATAATTATAAACCCACCAGACATCATAGAGTTCTGCACCTTTCTTAGCTCAGCTTCCTGTGTGATTTGTGACACGGCATGAAAACCTATTAGAAACATCTACTTGCAATTTCCTTCCCCTTTCACAAATTTCATAAAGTACACCCCAAGTAATATACACCAAGAGCTGAGAATATATATTTGTTTAAAATTTTTGAAGAAATTTAGTCAATATGTTTTAATGTTAAAAGACTACTAAATTGACCCCCTAAATCTTATTTCTTTCTAAAATACTGACTATAATTTAGAATGTAACAAAATAAGAACATAGTAATACTAAGTAAAGAAAGCCTTAAATATAAAGATACAAAAATCAAATGCTGAAAGAACCCACACTAACAAATTGTAAACATTTTATAATTTAAAATATCTGAAAGAATGTAGATGGCTGCAACCATTATGGAAATCAGTGTGGAAAGATCTTAAAAAAAAACTAGAACTGGAAATCCCATTCAAACCAGCTATCCCCCTACTGGGAATTTTCCTAGAGGAACTCAAAAAAGCCATATCATAGAGATATATGTGTACCTATGTTCATAGTAGCACAATTTGTGATAGCTAAATCTTGGAAACAACCAAGATGCCCATCACCTGAGGAATGGATGAAAAAGATGTGGCATTCTTATACAGTGGAGTATTACTCCATTATAAAGGATGATAAACTTGAAACATTTATATTTAAGTGGATGCCACTTGAAGATATACTCCTAAGTGAAATAAACCAGACCCACATATGTAAATACAGTATAGTCTCCCTAGTATAAGAACTCAAAAGAAGAAATACAAATGGAAAGGTATAACACAATTAAAAGGAAAATGAGAACTTGAATATTAGACAATGGAGAGAGGGCAAGGAGAAAAATCTAAGAAATGTGATAGGACAAAGCCATACACTTATACACACAAGATAGTAAGGCAATGATCCTGAGAAACATCAGCAAGTTTTTGAAGCTAGCAGGTAATTGGTAGGATTCTCACCCTGACTATTATATATGCTGATACCTGTGAACTAAGCAACTGCACTGAACACAGCAATGTGTAATAGTAGGGTCATGCTTGGAATGCCTGTCATTCTGGCCTTCTAAATATGTACTGCTTGTCATGACATACCAAGTATGTCATACTGTCTCTCAGGTAAATGTGGGTTTAAAAAAAAACAAACAAGGTAATAAATGAAAAAAGAGACAAGAAAAAGAAATGTCACAGGACTATCCTGCTACAATGCTGTATATGGTTAGAATTCTAAATCTCTGTGTAAAAATATGTAATTGTTCATAATTTTCAAATTGTTTTTATTTTTTAAAATTTTTCTTCATATTCTGTAGGAACTTGGAGTTTAACATATCAGTACTTGATGGAAAATACAAGCTCCATCTTATGCCTAAGATGTTTGATATTTAGACAGATAGTTAGGTTAAACCTAACTGCATATGTTGCAGGGTAATAATAAGTTTCTCTTCTGGAGGGTTAACAATGTACATTTGCAGACCAAAAATTAGAGAAAAAGAAAGGCTGCAAGGACAGCCAACATTTTGGCCTTAGCCTTTCAAGGTCAGTGGAGGCTCTGGACATAGGAGAACCTATACTCTAACATCATGTAACTCAGTTGTGTGCCAAATTTTCTGATCAAGGAGATTATAGGACCACAGAGGAATGTGATAGATGATGCAGAGTGTGCCTAATGAGAGTCACACAGACAGAAAACATTCTCTCAGGCTTTCACAGAGAGCAAATTGGTCAAGCAATGGCCGTGACTCATCCACATGGCTGACACTAACAAAAGATTTACAAAGTGAGGTACAAGGTTTCAGGATCAGTCCTGAGGGGACTTGACTGACCTTATCAGATACAAAAGTTACATTTCTTGTTATATAGGTCTTGCTTTATCTTGGTCTTAACCATCCAGTAGAAAAGTATAAAAAGGAGGTATAAAAAGTAAAGCCATATTAATATGCTGAGCTGTAAAAGGCTCAAGTCAACAACTTCTGACATTGCCAGTCCTATGGATAACCCACTACTATTATGGACTACTGGATTATATTGGAATATTTTGCTGAATTCACACACCTACAATGTTTAAATGACAATGGAATGCCCATCTCTGACAAAACTAAACAGAAAAAGGGGATACAAATGAATGACCATTTTGTATCTGTATATTCAAATTAGTTAGGATAGATATACAGTTACTTTCTCTTAATTCAATGAATAAAAAGATTTATTTCAATAGTGTTTTTGGACAGGATATCATGTCTGCATCTTGTACAATGAATAATCACCAAGAGAACAATATGCAATGTATGTATTATTGAAACTGTCCTAGTAATCAGTTTTGAAACTGTCATTATTAATTGTATCTCAATAAAATTATTAAAATATCTGAAACAAAAAGGAAAATTATGACCAATTAAGCAATTTTCATAATATTTATTTCAGAGTAGATAATGTTGTTTCTTAATTAAAAATTATGCTTTAATCAAGAAGTGAAAGACCAGCAATTGTATTAGAAACCAGTCAAAGAAAAAAATATTTCAGAGAAGAAGTAATTCAAAGCATATCAAAAGTATGCAGAAACAATCACAATTACATAAATACAAAAAAGTACAACATTATTTTTCAAGTATGATAATGGTAATAACTAAGTTTGGGGGAATAAATATACAATGCTATTGAGCCATGTTAGTTTTTTTTCTGTTGTTGTCTATGTTGCCTCTTTGGTAGTTTGATTTGTTATTCGTTATTCTGCTTAGTTTGTTTATTTCAATGCACATACAGGCCATCATACTTTCACCTGTACATTTTACATACACACACACAGCCCTTATTAGTCTGTCCCTCACTAGGTCTAAGGGAGATGGAAATACTAATATGGATGCACCCAGAAATTTCATAAGTTTTCACCCAAGCTTTTGTTTTAAGACTTTGGTGTGGAATCTTCCAACTGCCACTACTAGGTTCTCTGACAGTCTGATTTTTTTTTTTTAAATAGAGAGATGCTGAATAACAATCTTCAAAATCCCTTGCGATTTGTAGTTCTTCCGGACCACACCATGTCCCACTATTTCCCACCTCCTGATTCTTCTTTGTTTGGTTTCTGTAAGCTGCAAGATATAGTGGTGAGTTAGAGATAAGGGCTCCCAGCCACGCTGTGCAAAATACAAAACCATAGATTTGGCTTAGCTCATTCTCTCACTTTCTTAGCCTTGAAACAGACAGGACAAGGATTCTCAAAGGCATAACCTATTTTGATTGCCCAAGTCCTCCAGGCTGAGAGTTCAACCAGAGTGAATACAAATTTTAAGGCAAATTTAAGTTCTGCCTTAAAAGAAGTTTAAATTTTTCTCTTTTTTCTGTGTATATTCTTGCAGGGAGTTTTTAATGTGAGACGATAAAAAGTTAATCTGTAGATCATATCATCAAGATTTCCAAGCATGAATTTTAAAATTTTTCTCTCATTACTGATCACATCAAGGACATCCATAGAATGGAAATAACAGGGCCAGTGAGATAGCTCAGCAGACAAACTGCCTATTTAGGCAAGCTTAGACAAGCATAAGGACCATGGTTCAATCCCTGGCACCACAAGCCAAATCAGACCCAGCCCTCAGAGCAGGCTGCTCATGGGCTTATGGTACATGCCTGTAATCCCAGAGCTGGGGAGGCTCAAATCAGGAGGATGACCAGAAGTCTGAGCTGCCTAGTGAGACCCTGAAACAATCAAATACATTAGAAAAGAAGGAAGGA
>PVKA01049101.1:0-13436 GCA_004027165.1 Ctenomys sociabilis
CCTAAGGAGAGTCACATGGAGAGAAAACATTTTCTCAGGCTTTCACAGAGAGCAAACCAGTCAAGCAATGGCCGTGACTCATCCACATGGCTGACACTGACAAAGGATCTACAAACTGCAGTGCAGGGTTTCAGGATAAATCCTGAGGGGATTTGACTGACCTTGTCAGATACAAAAGTTATATCTTTTATATAGGTTATAAAGGTCTTGTTACATAAGTCTTGCTTTATCTTGGTCTTAACCATCCATCCAGCAGAAAAGTATAAAAGTGAGGTATAAAAAGTAAAGCCATATTAATAAGCTGAGCTGCAAAAGGCTCAAGTGAACAACTTCTGACATTGCCAGTCTTACAGAAAACCCACTACTAGTATGAACTACTTACTGAACTATATTGAAATATTTTGCTGAATTCACATGCTCACAATATTTAAATTAGAATGGAATACCCTTCTCTAACAAAACTAAACAAAAAAAGGAGATATAAATGAAGGACCATTTTGTATCTCTATATTCAAAATAGGATAGATATACAGCTTTCTTTTAATTGAATGAATAGAAAGAGTTGTTCTAACAGTGTTTGTGTACAGGATATCATATCTGCATCTTGTACTATGAGTAACCACTAAGAAGACAATGTAATAATGCAATGTATTAATTATTGAAACTGTCCTACTAATCAGTTTTGACACTGTCTCATTGCTATTTGTTTCTCAATAAAAATATTTTTTAAAAAAGGTCCTGAGTTTGATCTTCACTAAACCCCCATTAAAAAAGGGATTAACCTAACCAAGTAAGTCAAAGATCTCTATTAGGAAAAATACAGTACTTTGAAAAAGGAGGTCAAATTGGGCACTGGAAAATGGAAAGATGTCCCCTGTTCCTCAAAATGCCAACAGCATTCCTGCTAGAGAACATAATTCTAAAATTCATGTGAATCGGAAGAGACCCAGAATCGCAGAAGCAATCCTGGGCAACAGGGGCAAAGCAGGAGGCATCATAATCTTGGGCTCCAAGTCATATTGCTGCACAAAACTACTATGATAAAAACAGCATGAACCTGGCGCAACAGACATGTGTGCCAGTGGAACAGAACTTTAGAAGATGCAGAAGCAATCGCAGGCACATTCATACATAGGACCTTTGACAAAGGGGCCAAAACCATATACCTAGGAAAGATAGCCTCTTTAACAAATGGTGCTGAGAAAACTGGCTACCCTCCATGCAGAAGATTGAAGCCAACTTGTATCTCTCACTGTGTACTAAACAAAAGGAATCAAGGAGCTGAATATTAAAACAGAAACTGATGAAAGATAAAATAAGTAGAACTTAAAAACATAGACATAGGCCAGGAGTTTCTGAACAGAACTCCAAAGGCATCAAAAAAATTAACAAGAATCAACTAATGGAATCATATAAAATTAAAATGCAAAGAAAAGAATGGAGGGAAGAGATATTCTATAGAATGTGAAAATATTCTTGTCAGCTCTTCCTCACCAGAAGACAAATATTTAGAATACATAGTGTTCTGGGTATGGTGACCCATGCCTGTAATTCCAGTTCTTGAGTGGCTGAAGCAGGAAGATCATCCTGATATCAAGAATAACCTGTGACGCAAGGTTAGTCAAAGGTAGCCTGAAATACACAATGAGACCCTTTCTCTAAAAAAAAAAAAAAGCATCACAGGAGTCTTGTTGAGTTGTTGCCTTTATCCCACACAGGGTCCCTGAAACCATGCTGAGCCCCGGACATCCTTGGGAGCCTCAGTGATCCATGCCCCACCCCCTAACCATCATGGGAGCTTTGCTAAAGCACTGGCCCTTCCTTACCATCAAGGAAATCAGGTTGAGCCCCAGACAGTTCCTGGGAGCCTGGTGAGCTCTAATCTGGCCATCTACCTTGTGAGAGCCGTGTTAAACTGCACCCACGCAAACACCCACTTTCGTGCATGCCACGCCAAGCCCAGCACAGCTTTGGAAGTGATGGAGCAACCCCAAGCCCTGATAAACTTTGGGAGCTTTGTAAATATCGAAAAGAAGGAGCAAAGGTAATTTCATGCCTCTATCCCACCCAGAACCAATCCAGGAGACAAGGACATGGAAAAACTTGGAAGTCATACACTTGAAGTTTCTGAAATGATAGCAACTGAAGTAAAGAAACAACTCTTTCAGGCTACAGAAGAAATCAGATCACAAATAATCCTCTCAGGAGGGCCAGCCATATAGCTCAACAGAGTAAAGAGATTGCTACAGGGACCAGGATTTGATTCCTGGTGTGCTGTGTTGCCCCACCTCCAGGGTGCTGATACAGTGACTGAGACTGGGGATGGTGGCAACATGCTTATAATCCCAGCACTTGGGAGACTGAAAACAGGAGGATCATTATAAACCCAATCTGTGTATTGAGACCCTCTACTAAGTACATAAATTAAAAACAAAACAAATAATCTCTCAGGTAAAAAAAAAAAGAAATGACAATAATCATAAATGAATTGTTCAGCACATCTAAAGAAGATGTAGATAAGAAATAGAGGAGAATAGAGAAATGATGAAAACATTGAATGAAATATACAGGAAAGAATTAGAATGCATGAAACAGAATCAAAGAAATATCCAGGAAACTAAGCATTCCATTGCGAGCTGGCAAAACTGAATAAAACTACGTATAAATTTTCAGACCTTGAAGACAGCATTGCAGCTAGTGATTGTGAAAGGAAAGCTTTCTTTAAAATAATGAGTCATAAAATAACTAATCAGCAGCTGCAAGATGATGCAAAGATAAACAACATAAGACTGATAGGTGTCAATGAAAATGAAAGAGTCAACACAAATGACACAAAAATACTATTTGTGGAAGTAGTAGCAGAAAATTTCCCTAGCATGGGGAACAAATTTGATATACACTTAAGTAAGGTGTATAGAACTGCAATGGGCCATAACAAAAATAAATCTATACCCAGATACATAATAATCAAGATACCAGAAATTCAGCAAAAGAACAGAATATTAAAACCTGTTAGATAAAAGAAACAGATCTCTTATAAATGAAAAGCCCATCAGAGTCATGGCAGTGTTATCAACAAAAGCCACTGAGTCAAGAAGAGCTTGGAGTGAAGTATTTCAGGTTCTGAAGGAAAACAACTTCCAACCCAGATTGATGTACCTTGCAAAACTGTCTATCAAATTTAATAGAGAATTAAGTTACTTCCATGGCAAAGAACTGAAGAAATTAATAACAATCAAATCAACCCTACAAAGATTCCTGAAAGCTATTATAGAAAGACGATAAAAATGACCACAACTTTAAGAGTAACAGGAACCACTAGCAGAACAAGCAATCAAACATAGAAGAAAAGTAGGGAACCTACAGCATGAAAATAACATCACAAAGATAATACAATAGTTATAAACATCAACATAAATGGCCTCAATTCACCAGTCAAAAGAAGTACACTGGCAGAGTGGATCAAGAAACAAAATCCAAGGTCCAGCCAAATAGCTCAGCGGATTAAAGCACTTGCAAGCAGGTGCAAGGGCCAGGGGTTCAATCCCTGGACCTGCCATGATGGCCCTGCCCCCAGGGCACATTGAGACAGCAATTGAGACTAGGCGTGGTGGCATGTGCCTGTAATCCCAGCTCTTGGGAGGCTGTAAACAGGTGAATCACTACAAGTGTGATCTAGTAGTGAGACCCTGAACACCTTGTAGACCTTTCCCTAAAAATAAAAAAGAAACAAAATCGAAAAATATGCTGTATACAGGAAACACATTTAACTCAAAAGGAAATTCATAGACTGAAAGTGAAAGGATGGGATATAATATTCCATTGGACGTGAACCCAGAAAAAAAGCAGGGGTAGCTATTCTGGTTGCTGACAATGTCAACTTCAAACCCAGAATGCTCAAAAGAGATAAAGAAGGTCACTATATACTTGTTAGGGAAAAACTGCAAGAGGAAGTTTTAAGTTTAAGGAAGATAACAATCTCCTTAAATATATATACATTCAATGGAGGAACACCCAAATATACAAGACAAATTTTAACACACATAAAAAGTCAAATGAGCAATAGTAATGGTGGGCTTTAACACTGCATTGTCATAAATATATAGATCAACTAGGCACAAAAAATCAGCAAAGAAATCACAGAACTAAACCAAATTTGTGAAGAAATGGAGTTAGTAGAGCTTAATAGAATGTTGTACCCAACAATATCAGAATACACATTCCTCTCAGCTCACATGGAACATTTTCTAAATAGACCTTATTCTAGCACACAGAACATGCTCAAGTAAATACAAAGGAATTCAAATTATACCATACATATTATCTGACCATAATACAATGAAACTATAAATTGAGAAAATAAATCACAAAAATGCATAAACACATGGAAGTTAAAAAACACCCTTCCGAATAATCAATATGTCAGAGATGAAATTAAAGAAGAAATTAAATAATATTTATATTTTTTTAAAAATGCAGATACTACTTAACAAAACCTGTGGAATGCAATGAAGGCTATCCTAATAGGAAAATTTATAGTGGTATATTCTCATGTCAGGAAAACAGAATGAACCTAAATAAACAACTTTATGCTGCATCTCAAGCTTCTAGAAAAAGGAAGAGCAAGTCAAGCACAAAGCCCAAAGAAGGCAGGAAATTCTAAAGATTAGAGCAAAAATTAATGCAATGGAGACTACAATAACACTATAAAGAATTAATGAATGGGGCCAGTGAGATAGCTCAACAGACTAAGCACATACTTAGGCAAGCATAAGGACTGGAGTTCAATCCATGACACCACAGGTCATACCAGCCCCATCCCCCAGATGCACTGAGCTGGCTACTGAGATTGGGCATGGTGGCATACATCTGTAATCCCAGCACTAGGGAAGCTGATAACAGGAGGATCACTACAAGTCTGATCTGCATAGTGAGACCCTGTACCAAATACATTTTAAAAAAAGGAAAGAATTAACAAATGAAAGAGTTGGTTCTTTGAAAGAATAAATAAATCAATAAAGCCCTAGCCAACCTTATCAAAAAAGGAAATAAAAACTCAAATTCTTGCAATAAGGAATGAAAGGACAAAATCACACAGATCCTAGAGAAATTCAGAAGATCATCAATACCTACTTTGAAAATCTTTACTCTGACAGGACGGAAAGCACAGAAGAAATAGACAGATGCCTAGATATGTATGAATGACAAAAGCTAAATCAAGATTTAAAAATTTCAGATAACCCAATATCAGTCAATGATATTGAAAATGTAATTAAAAACTTACCAACAAAGAAAAACCCAAGTCTTGATGAGTACACAGCTGAATTCTATAAGAAACTTAGAGACAATGCCAACTCTTCTCATCTTCAGTACTTCAGTGAAATTGAAAGGGAAGCAATTCTCCCAAACTCGTTCCTGGAGGCAGTATTTTTTTCGGTACCAGTAATTGAACTCAGGACCTTGTGCTTGCCAGGCGAGTGCTTATTCTACTGAGCTATCTCCCCAGCCCTGGAGGCAAGTATTACTCTGATATCAAAACCAAAGACCCAGCTAAAAAATAGAACTACAGTCCAATCTCCCTAATGAATGTAGACACAGAAATCCTCAAAAAAAAAAAAAAAAATACTAGCAAACAGGGTGCAACAAACCATCAAGAAAAGTGTACACCACAGTCAACTGGGATTCATTCCAGCAATGCAGGCATAGTTTAACATACACAAATCAATAAATGTAATACACCATATCAACAAAGCTAAAGACAAAAACCACACAATCCTCTCAATAGACGCAGGAAAAACATTTGACAAAGTCTAATACCCATTTAGAATAAAAACCCTAGAGGAAATCAGCATAGATGGTCTTTACATCAACTTGATAAAAGCCATCAATGACAAACCAACAGCACTATCATGCTAAATGGACAAAAACTGAAAGCTTTCATTTTAAAATCAGGAACAAAACAAGTATATCCACTGTCACTACTCTTATTCAATATAGTTCTAGAAACATTAGCCAGAGCAATTAGACAAGAGAGAGAAATAAAAAGAATAAAGATTGGAAGGGATCAGGGAAATTATCATAATTTGAAGATGACATGATACTCTATATAGAAGACCCCCCAAACCCCACCAAAAGACTTGTAAATTTAATAAGCAAATTCAGTAGCATAGCAAGATACAAAGTCAACACTCAAAAATAAATAGCATTTCTGTACTCAAACAAACACACTGAGAATAAAATTAGTGAAACCATGCTCTTTGCAATAACATCCCCCAAAATGAAATACTCAGGAATCAACCTAACAAAGGAAGTAAGAGATCTATGCAGTGAAAACTGCAGTAATCTGAAAAAAAAAGATCAAAGAGGATTTCACAAAATAGAAAGACATCCTATGCTCATGGATAAGAAGTACAAACATTGTGGAAATGGTCATACTCTCAAAATTGCTATACAGATTCAATGTAATCCCAATTAAAATAACATTAGTATACTTCATAGATCTAGAGAAAACATTTTTAAAAATTCATCTAGAACCAGGACAAAGGGCTGGCCAAATAGCTCAGTGGATTAAAGCACCTGCAAGCAGATGCATGGGCCATGGGTTCAATCCCCAGGCCCAACATGCTGGCTCCACACCTGGGGCACACTGAGACAGCACTTGAGACTGAGTGTGGTGGCGGGCACCTGTAATTCCAGCCCTTTGGAGGCAGTGAACAGGCGGATCACTATGAGTCTGATCTAATAGTGAGACCCTGAATACCTTTAAATCCTTCCCTAAAATATAAAATAATAATAATAATAATAATAATAATAATAGGAATGAGGAGAGACCTAGAATAGCAAAAGCAATCCTGGGTAATAAAGGCAAAGCAGAATGCATCACAATCTTTGATTTGAAATTATAATACCAAGCTACTGTGATAAAATTGGCATGGTACTGACAAAAATCTGACCAGATCAATGGAACAGATTAGAAGATGCAGACACAACTACAAACACAATCATCCACCTTATCTGTGATGAAGGATCCCAACATGTTCACTGAAACAAAGATAGTGTGGAAAAACTGGCTTTCCACATGCCAAAGGCTAAAATTAGAGCCATGTATATCATAATGCATTAAACTACAGTCAAAAAAATGGATCAAAGATTTAAGTATTAAAACAGAAACATTAAATCAACTGGAAGAGAAAGTGGGTATAAATCTTGAAGACACAGGAGTAGGTAGAAAGTTCATGAACAAAAACCAAACTGCAAATATCTCAGTGGATTAAAGCACCTGCTTAGACAAATGCAAGGTTCAGGAGTTTGATCCCCTGGCCTGTCATGCCAGCTCCACTCCCAGGGCATGCTGAGACAATGATTGAGACTGGGCATGGTGGCACGCACCCGTAATCCCAGCACTTGGGAGGCTATAAACAGGAGGATTACTATGAGTCCAATCTACAGAGTGAGACCTTATAGACCTGTAGACTCTGCTGGAAAAAAAAAAAAAAAAAAACTTCCACTGGAAATACTTTAAGGAATCAACAATTGCGATTATTGAGGGATTGTTGTCTCTCCTTTACTTCTAATATATGCGAATTAAAACAGTACTGAGATTACATCTTACTCTAGAAAGAGTAGCTATCATCCATAAATCAAATAATAACAAATGCTAATGAAAGAAGCCCTTCTACATTTTTTGTGGGACTATGGACTAGTACAACCACTCTGGAAATGAGTGTGAAGATATCTCAAAAACCTCAAACCAGAAATTCAATTTGACCCAGCTATTCCACTTGTAAGTCTCTTCCCCCAAAGTGTTAAAGATGTCATATTATAGTGCTACATCCATTCTTATGTCTACGTAGCACCACTCATAATAACCAAATATTGGAAGTGGCCTATATATCTCTTAACAGAAGAATGGTCAAAGACAATGTGATGTTTATACAGGATGAGTACCACTGTACCATAAAAGGATAGCCTTGAGTCATTTGTAAGAAAATGGATGCACCTTGAGACCATCACATTAAGTGAAGTAAATCAGACACACAAGCTTAAATATCACATGATTCTTCTGATATGAGAAACCCAAAATATAAATAAATTGAAGAGCAAAATAAAAGATAACAGGAAATAGGGAGAGAGACCTTTTGTAAATGTGAAAGGGACCAAGACCTGGAGGGATAGGAGGAAGAAGAGGAGGAGAATGAAACATAAAAAGAATTAAGGTGTACTATGTATGTATAACAACTAATCATGATGAATGTAAACATTATGCACTGCAAACATGCACTAATAAAAAATAAACTTAAAAGAAGCTTTATATTTTCCTCAACATTATCTATATAGAATTGCTACATCACTCTTAGGCATATAACTTAAAAATTAGAGACAAGTACTCAAATATATATATATATATATATATATATATATATATATATATATATATATATACAAATGTTCATAGCAATGCTAGTCAAAATAACCAAAAATTGCAAAATACTCAAATGTTCATCAAGTGATGAATGGATAAACAATATGGTATATACATATAGTGAAATATTGCTCAGTCATAAAAAGGAATAACTACTAGCACATGCTAGAATGTGGATGAATTTTGAAAACAATGCTAAGTGAAGTGAAAAAGCCAGACATAATAAGGCTAATCACATGACTGGATAATGTTTGACATATCCAACCCAGAAAAGGTAAATACATACAGACAGAAAGATTAGTGGCTACTAAAGGCAGCATATGGGGAGAAATGGTGAGTGACTGCTTAATAGGTATGAGATTGCTTTTGGGTTGATGAAACATTTTTGGAACTAGATATAGAAGCTCATTTCACATTGTATGTATGCTAAATGCCACTGAGTTGAACTCTTTAATTTGAGGAGATTTACTTCAATTTAAAAAATTGCCTCTGTTTAAGAAATTCAACATGAATTTATCATGTCCACCAGAAAAAAAGGGCCAGGGAGATAACTCAGTAGAATAAGTGCTTACACAAGGGCATGAGTTCAATCCCTGGTTCTGCCAAAAAATAAATTTATCATGTGATCCAACAAGTTCACTCCTAAATATCTACCCAAAGACAAATGAAAACATATGAATGTATAAATCTTGTACTTAGATGTTTGTAGAGGTATTGTTTATAATAGCCAAAATGTGGAAACAACCCAAATGTCTACCAACCTGTGAATACATAAACAAAACATGGTATATTTAAATTATTTGGAAATAAGCAAGTGTCAGATATATGTTACAGCATACATGAACCTCCAAATTTTTTACTCAGAGAATCCAGGTACTAAAAACCTAATATATTATGATTCCATTTATATAAATTTTCCTCAAAATATAAATCTATAATAGAAAATACATTTTAGAAAAATGATTAATGGTTGCCCAGGGCTGGGAATGAGGATAGAGAATATCTGAAAATAGGCATGAGTGACCTTCTGGGGAGATGCAAAGGTTCTAAAAGTGAATTGAAACTGCACATAGTGACCTACACCAGTGAGGCCAGCTATTTAAGTGGTTGCAGCTGGAAGACTACAAGTTCAAGGCCAGCCTTGGTTAGGTTTATATAGCTCAATGGCAGAGCAATTGCCTCGAGTAAAAGTGTTCAATGTCCAGTGCTGCAAAAACAAAAGTACTGCCTTTGCCTCATTACTTTTCCCCTATTTTTTCCTTCCTGTCATGGAAAAACAGGTTGAAAACATTGTTGGCACTTCTGTTTCTACTTCCCCAGCTCTCCTTTACTTTGAAATCTTTTCTCCTCTAGCCAGGTGTGTTGGTGCACAGCCAGCACTTGGGAGGCTGGGGCAAGAGGATGGTCCTGCATTTGCAGCCACCATGAATTACATAGCAAGACCTTATCTCAAAATAATAATAATGATAATATTTTCTCCTCTCTACCTTCTTACTCATAGAATTTTGCTTCTACTCTTCCTTCTTAACCCATTATAAAATGTTGTGCATTCCCACTACTCCATGGAAACTGTTGTCTGCAAGATTACCAGTGATTTCATTGCTAAATTTGGTGGATAATTTTCAAACTTTGCTTTGTTAATATTTGGCACAGTGGACCACTGCCTCCATTTGGAACATGAGTCTCCTGGGCTTACTTCTTACCCTTTTGTCCCTACTTCTTAGTCACTTTTCTGAGCCCCTCTCCCTCTGCTCTAATTTTTTTTTTTTTTTTTTTTTTTGCTTGATAATGCTAGGTTAAAGCCCATTTCTGCAATCATTTTTGTGGAAATAAACAAAGACCAGCCAAATGAAAAAAAAAACCCAAAGATTGTTTATTTACAGTTTGATACATCAAGGGAATCAGCCATGGTCACTTGCATTTTGGCAGAGACTCAAAGGCAGGCAGAGAAGTGGGAAAGCTTCACAGTGGAAAAGGGACACCCTTCAGCTCTATGCTGATTGGAGGCCATTGATGTGGAGAAGCTGTGGACAGTTAACTAGAAACAGGGTATCTTATTTTATGGGTTAGAGGTACATATTTGTCTTTCTCTGGTTAGTCCTAATTTGGAACAAAGACAAGAGTTTGGGAGGCAGTCAGTTATACAAAGCCTAGTCATTTGGGGCTGATTGTTAGAGAAGTTATTATTTGGCTTTCTGAGTTGTCACTAGAGGTAGCAGTCTGATTTCCAGCCAAGTCTCACTTATAAAGAGCTGGCCTTCTGGACTGTTACTATAGATAAAGGGTGGGTTTCTTGGGCAGGTTGCTGCAACTTGTGGGTCATTGTTCTATTTTTATATTTAGTCTGGCTATTTTCCATTTGTATATTCAGACTCTGATTTTGTACAGGCTGGATGGGTGATCTCATCCATTCCTGTGGACTATTTTAATAACTTTAATAGTTATCTACATGCTAATGGTTCTACCCCTATAGCTCCAGCCTACATTTTCTTTCCTGAACTTAAGATCCATGTGTCCAATTGCCTCCTGAATATTTTCCCTTAGACATCTTAAACACATTTAAAAATCAGCAGGCTCTTTCTGTAAACCTCCAGAAATTGTTTTTTTCTTTGGCTGTTCCCTTTTTCAGTAAACGATTCTGTCACCTACCCACCTGCTTCAGCCATAAACCCCAGCCTGCTTGTTTGCTTACTTGCCTTTTTCTCTCTTCTCTCTGTCTCTGTCTCTGTCTTTGTCTCTATCTCTGTCTCTGTCTCTGTCTGTCTGTCTGTCTCTCTGTCTGTCTGTCTGTCTGTCTCTCTCTCTCTGTCTCTCTCTCGGTACTGGGGGTTGAATACAGAGAATGCTGATCTAAGTCCCCAGACCTTTTTTATATCTTATTCTGAGACAGATTCTTGCCAAATTGCCTGGAAGCTCTTGCACTTGTAATTCTCCTGCCTCAACCACCCAAGTAACTAGGATTAAAAGAGTGTGTCACTGTGTCCACCACAAGTTTCCTCTTTGACTCACTCTCATAACTGCCTCATAAAATGTATTATTTGATCATGTTGACAGTTTGAAAGTCTCCTAAATATTTTCTAATTTAGAGATTTTACACAAGGTTTCACGAACCCTGGAAGGTTTCAGAGCACACACTAATATGCTAAATTTTTAGAACATTTTGGTATGTGTTTTAGCATTTTCTAGGGAAGAGGTGCAGGCCATAGCCTTCATCATGTTTTCAGATAGGCCCATGACTCAACAAAAAGTTATGAAATGTTTGTCTAAATCCACCCATTTTCCTTCTTCCACCTTCCCACTCTAACCAGATGTAGTCACTACTTAGACTCGTTCTCCTTCTGTCAGACTCTCCCCTTTCTTACAGCTGCAAATCAGGGAGATCTTGCTGAGACCATGGGCTGAATCTAGCAGTGCTGGGTGCCCTCTGCCCAAGCCTGCCGCCTTGTGCTTGTTGTGGTTTGTGTCAGTTGTCCCCACAAAGCCTCATGTGAATTATGGGGCAGATGCAGCGGGAGGAGCAACAAGTGGCTTGAGGGGCAGGGCCAGAGGACGAGGGAGGGGCTCGAGGAGCTCTGTTTCCTTCATTTTGAGTGTCAGGTATTTGTCCCAGCAGCGAGAGAACAGTAACTGTTGCTTGCTCCTCTATCTATGTTCTTCAGACAAATCACTTATTCTAGCTTCTGTTTCCTCCTCTCCCAGATCTGTCTCTCTCTCTGTCTCTGTCTCTCTCTCTCCTTTTCTTTCTCAGTCTTTATCTTTCCCTTTCTCAACTGCTATCTTATGCTTCATTTACACTAATTAGAGGATAATTGAATATTTGACAAATGAAGCTTGAAGGCTCTTAAAATTAACTTTAGAGCTGAGATGGTGACACACTCCTGTAATCTCAGAGCTCAGGAGACTAAGGCAGGAAGATTGCCATGAGTTCAAGGCCAGCCTGGACACTGTTGACATCCTGTCTCAATAGAACAAAACAAGACAAAACCAACAAAAGAAAACAAACAATCGCCCAAGCTCTGAGGCAGCATTCATCCTGTTTATGCTTTCATTTGAAGAATACCCAACACCCCCTCCACAGAAGAATAAAGAGATGTCAAGAGCCTAACCTTGGAGGTACAGTGTCAAAAAGTAGGGACACAGAAGCCCCAAGAATAGCTGTAGTGGGTTGGATTGGAAGAAATGCATTGGGCAAATCAAAGAATCACAGACTTCATAATCTTTGATTAAAATTGAAAGAAGTTTCAAGTTCTCTAGCTTAATATTCCTTTCATCTCTTACAGATGGTCCTTGGTTCCTTTCTTTTGCTCAAACCATATTTCCAAAAAGTTCTCTTGACTCTGTCTCAAAATATATCCCATTCCAGTCTCTGTGTGCATTCTTTCTTTAACACACACTCTCTTATGTATTGTAGTTTTATATGGCCTTGAAATCAGGTAATATGAATCCTCCAGTTTTGTTCTACTTCACTGTTATTTTTGTTATGTTAGGTCTTTTGCCTTTACATATAAACTTTAGAATCAGTTTTTGTATGGTATGATACAGCTTTCTGGGAATTTGACTAAAAAGATGTTGAATCTATGCATTAATTTTGGAAGAATTAATATCCTAAAAACATCAAGTCTTACCACAAACATGAGACAGTTCTCTTTTTACTTACGTTTTCTTTGATTTCTTTCCTCAGTGTTTCATTTTTTCCATTCAGATCCTGTACATATTTATTATATTTATACATGTTAGTGTTGTTTTCTTAAAATTTCCAAGTCTGATTTCTATCACTGGTGTGCAGGAATGTAATTGCTTTTTATATATTGATTTTTGTGAGCCCATAATATTAAGCTGAGCTGTAAATGGATATGGTCGACAATTTCTTTGAATAACTCCCTATGGTTGCAGAATGCTGGACTGTGTTGGATTGTGGTGTCGAGTTCAAGAACCTAAGGTAGTTGAATGTCAATGGAGTGCCCACTTTTGACAGGTGTAGACAAAGGAAGGGTTGTAGAAAGAAAAAATCAGG
>PVKA01049102.1:0-13436 GCA_004027165.1 Ctenomys sociabilis
AATAATTATTGAATCTGTGATATAATTCAGCTACATAAATACCTGTAAATATAATATCATGTATGCACCTTGTACAATACCAAAACATTATGAAAACAGTTTGCAATGTATTATTTCATCAACTCTGTATGGTTATGGTGTTTTGAAACTGTCTGATTGACATTTGTATTTCAATAAAATAAAAATAAATGGAAAAAAATAAAAAAATAAAATAAAATAAAATAAAATAAAAAAAAAAAACAAGTAGGGTATATAAAAAGTGGATAGTGTACACGTACCCATAGTATGGTGTTACCTAGACACACTTGATGGCCTGTAATGAAAATCTAAATGCTGAATATACAGCACAATGAGAGAGGCAAGAGTCTAAATAATTTTATTATATGTATACTTAGCTTCTGAATAACCTAAAGATAGTTGCAGGACAGTCAACACTAATTCTATCTTGTTTAATTTGAAAGAAAATACAGAAATGCTCTCTTGAGTACAGGTGTCTGCATAAATTTATCTATCTATCTATCTATCTATCTATCTATCTATCTATCTATCTACCTACCTATCTATTCATTCCCATGCATTTATCTAAACAAGCCTTCAAAACTTGTCAGGTTTTGCTTACTTGAACAACCAGAATAATCATACAGTTTGATGTGTTTAATGTAGTGAATGGAAGTGAAAGTCATATCCAGTCAACCTTTTAAGTCAGTTGTTTTGTTTTATGCATCAAACCATTGGGGGTCCAATAGGATGAGCTGAACTGTCACTCTAAAACATTTAGAGATTCCTAATTATAATTAGGCATATCAACTGTGATGCCTGACTTCAATGAGACAAAGGGTGCCATCAATTTGATAAGACTCTGCTAAGCAGATTCTAAAATTAATTCATAATTTCTTTTATGTTTGTCATGTGTTGTGAAAGTGAACTGCCATTCAATTTTTCATAAGCCATGAAAAAGTAGGAGATTTAATTTCAGGCAGTGTTCTGGAAGGCCTGAGTAGTTTGAGGAACAAATTGTGATTCCATACTGTGATCTCTGAATAATTGGAACAGCAAGCAAGCCACTTGGCATGTAGACTTTTGAAATTTCCTATGAATTATACAATTAAAGAACTTCCACCTGTCTCTATCTCATACTTACCCTTAAAAGCTATCCTAATATACCTTTATTAAACCATATAAAGTGTATCATTTGAAACCTTTATTTTTATAATTATGGAAAATAGGGTTAAAGTGAAATAGTGAAAACAAATGGTGATTGCTAAGCAATTATTTATAGGCAGTATTCATATAAGGTGATTCAATATTTATTGCATATTTGTTACCACAAGCAGCTGAATGATTTCAAGAATACCTGGTTGGCAAATTTGTGGAGATTAAATAATATTGAACCAATTATGAGAATTATGTCATAGGGAAGAATTTGTAAATCAGTGTTATGAACCTGGGAAACAACAGGATATGATTTTTAGATGATCTCAAGACTTTAGACAACATAATCCATCACCCTCTGAACACTGTTCTCAGATGTTTCAATCTCCATTCTTTGTCATTGCAACTGGAGTGAAAGCTTCATTTAGGAATTTAATTTGTTCAGATAAGCGTTTATATAAAGTTTTGGTTTTACATAAATATTAGTATTATGAAAACAAAACTCAGGAAATATGTTGACTAAGTCAATGGGTTTCATTTTCCTTAAATGGGAGCCGAGCCTAATCAATACTATACAACAGAAATCTGCAAGCTGTTAAGTATAAGGTTATGTAATTCTTAAAATGAGTTTTTTTAAAAAAATCTTTTATTTGTTATTTGGTACAGGTTCTCACTTTAGATCTGGGACTCATGGTGATTCTCCTGTCTCAGCCTCCTCACTGCTGGGATTATGGTCATGTGCCACTACACCAGGCTTTGGTGGCCAGCTCAGTGTGGGGCTGGCATGGCAATGCAGCACAGCGTGTGGTACCTGGGATCAAGCCTGGATCCTTCCTTCTGCATACCAGGCAGGCACTTAGACTGTCGTGCTATCTCCTTGACCCTTAAAATGAGTTTTAAATCATTCATGTTTTTGTTTTTTTGTTCTAATCTTTTTTTCTGAAACATGTTTCTACATTTTAGTTGGTTAAAAAATATTATTTTTTATTTAAAACCAAAAATCATTTTCATTTGTAGACACATGAAAACAGTCTTTTAATTTCTAAGCTAAATATCATACAATTTCTTTTAGATGATAGGAATGGGCTTTTGCTTGAATGTTTAGGGAGCCGCAAAGGGAAAAACAAAAACAATAGTTTTCCAAAGGTGGAAAAAAGGAACACATCCTGATTATTTTGACAAAAAACTTGATTTTTATTTAGCATTAAAAGAAATTCTGATTTTTCTCATTTCTAATGTCATTACAGTGCAACAAGAAAAATGAATATAAAAACCAAATGTTAAAAACATTTTTCTGCCAGCTGGAAACCCTTATGTCTGTTTTGACAATCCTATCACACATATACAGACTGTCACAAAGGGAAAATTTTTCAGTTTCCTCTCAGGAAGATCATTATGAGGGTTTTTTTTTATTGATTGGTTCCTGTGGTATGTATAATCCTCCTTGTGGTTTGTGCTATCCAGGGAACCTGTTGTGTATAAACAACCACAGGTGATTGGCGATCGATGAATGATTTTAACCCACAAGATAAATGCAATAGGACATAGACCTTCGTGTAGAGAGCTGTTTAGCTTTCATTCCCTATGGACTTAACTTGATTCTTTTCAGCTGAAGGGAGGAGAACGGGGAAAAAAATCAATGTCACTGGTTGAGTGCAACACAGTTGAAATCTTTTCACGACTACTATTAGATGAGCCTTTCCAGTGAAAAGTTTCATTTACTTTGTGGTATGTTCACATTTTAGATTTGCGGTTGTAGCTTTCCAAAAAAAATTCTGCCAACAATTCACATACATAAGCCTATTTTGCCTAGCTGTCATAATTCTTCTCTGACTATGCTAATCAAAATAAGGCACAGAGAAAAATCCCTGGCCAAAGTTATTAAAAATCAACATTAAAAATGGTAGTAATATAAAGATTTGCAAAGATATCAAAGTTATATACTTTTGTGGGTATAATCTTAGAATCACAAAGCCTTAGAGTTGAAATGGTTCTCAAAGAAATTTCCACTAGGTGTGAATATTGGTACATATTCCCTGAATAGCTGCTTAAATATATTTCTTGTTTTTCTTCCCTCTATATACACAAAAGAAGAGATATGCATGCCCTTCCATGTCCTTTCATTGTTTGGTTAGTAGTGCTGGGATCTAATCCAGATTCTTGCAGATGATAGTGTTCTGTACTGAGTTACAACCCCAACCTCCATGATCTGCACTTTTAAAATATCCACACAGATATATTAAGAAAACAATGTCTAGGGCTGGTGAGATAGCTCAGCGGACTAAGCACCTGCTTAGGTCAGAGCCAGCACTGAGGCTTGATCCTGAGCACCACACGCTGTGCCAGCCCTGCCTCTGGGAGCGCTGAGCTGGCCACAGGGGCCAGGTATGGTGGCGCACACCTGTAATCCCAGCACTGGGGAGGCTGAAAACAGGGGAATCACTATGAGTCTGAGCTGCAAATACACAAAAAGACAGAAAAAAAAAAAAAAAGAAAGAAATTGCTATCTACATGTATGATATGTTAATTTATTTTTACAGATATGACAAGCTTAAAGTGTATCCTATCTATCTTTACTATAGGATTTATCATTGTCTGAGCAATCTATTTATGTTCCATACACACATATTACATAATTCTAGAAGTACACAGACACTATGAACAACAATTATTTCTAGTACAAGCCTTATAGTGTGTGAAGGGAAGAAATAATGTTTTTATCCTACCATCTTTTGATATGGCTTGAAATGTCCTCCTGGGTTCAGTACGATTTATAAAATATTTCAACATCCAAAAGTTTTCTTTGCAATAGTGTTGCCCAGTGTTATGATTTAGATCTAAAATATCATTTAAAAGTCTCCCCCATTCGGAGGTAGGACTTTCAAAGGAGCTCAAGTCATTGAGATACTGTAACCATGAGTGGATTAATCTATTACAGAATTAGCAGTTAAATGTGGTGTTCAGAGGTAGGATCCACTTGAAGAGTCTGGGTCACTGGAGAGACTCTGTCTTTCTCTGTCTCCCCTGCCTCTTTCCCTTCTGACTCTTTCACTGTGCTGACTTCTTTCAGCCACCGTAAGGTCAACAGCTCTCTGCTATATCTTTCTACCATGCACCTTTTGCCCTGGAGCCAGCCAAACATAGACTGAACCATTTCAAAACACAACCTGGTGCAGATCTCTTCTTTAAATTACGCATGTCATGTACTTTGTCTGAGCAATGGAAATCCAACTAATATAACCAAATAGGCCTGAAAAACATTTATTCACTCACTTTCTACCCAAATACTATGCAGGCCATAGAATGTTGTATGGGGTGTGGGTCATCAATTCTAAATTCTTTTTTTGCCACCAAGGAGGTGTGTTTCATATCACTGATTCTAGGAAGATTTGAGTTAATTCTATGTAGCAGTGCTTCTCTCTATAAGAGCTGATCAAATGCAATGTGGAGTAGAAAATGATTAGCAACCTTGTAGTACCTGGAAAGTTTGCTTTCCTTCTCCTGTCAGGCCATACAGTAGATAAATGAAGTAAATAATTAATTAATCAAACAAATGGAATGGTATGATCAGAATGGATTCTTTTGTACCTCCTTGATATTTTGTACATAATAGCAGTGTCAGCATATGTGTTCTAAGTTACAATGCAGGAGCAGAGAATCTCGAAATCTCAGGCTCCATGCAACAAACAAGCATTTCTTGGTCATTATTCATGCCTGGCAACATTAGCAAAAGGTCACTGCTCATTCCAGTTGCTCAGGAGCCTAGGCTGAGTTTCCATGGTGAACATCTGAGTCTATATTTTCATATAACTTGACAACAGAAAAATGATGGAATTATTGAAATAATTGGTGCAAATTTACACAAAGTATTTCATTTTAAAGGTCTTTTCTTCAATCTTGTGTTGCTCTTTCAGCTGAGAATTTCAATTTCCAACCTTGTGAAAATGCTAATTTGAAATAATCATGTCCACGGGCTGCCGTCTGCTGTGGTAAGCCTGGGTCACCCACATAGGCTCACTATCGTGTCAGGCTCCTTAGATATAATTACCCTTCATAGTGCTACAATGAATATGAAATGTAATTTTTATTGTGTTTGTTAACTTGAAAGCTCTCAACTTTTGGTGTATTAAACAGACAGAAAAAGAAAAATAAGCACACTATAATAAATATGAAATGTATGGTGCTTATGAGAGAGGATAGGATGTTCGCACCTATAGGACCACGTGTATGGTAAAAATATCATGTCCTTAAAGAGAAAGCAGAAATACAGATAGGATTTATAAACTACAAAACCAAAATAAATGTTGAAACATATAAAACAAATAAAGCCAGCCACTTTTGTTTGCGCTATTTTCGAAGAACTACTAAATACAACTCAGAGCTGATTTTTACTTCAGGGTATCAGAATTCACCCAGAATTTTTGAAGATACAGAAAGAGAGATTAATTTGGCTTTCAGGTTAGCTCAGTTCTTTAAAGCACCTGCTTGGGCAAACTCAGTCAGTCACAGAGTGGTTTGGTTCCCCAGCCATACATACTGCGCCAGACCTGCTCTTAAGGCAGCCTGAACCAGCCAAAAAACAATCTTCTCAGAAAAGGAGATAAAAATGCATTGTTTATTATAATTAGTTAAAAGTCTATATTCAACAGCTCACACCAACCTACAACATTGGTATAACTACCATTACTCAGTGTATGGGACAGATCTCATACAGGTATTGGGGACAAAGTTCATAGGGCTTTATTAATACAAAGGAGAAAACCACTTTCCTTTCAAATCAGATTTTCAGAACTCTTCCTTTCAACAGACCCTCATGTTGAGAAACTTTATACTCAAGAAAATACTTTTCCCTTATGTCTTTAATCATCACAGTGGCTCAAGTTTTCAACTTCACTGCTTTACAGTGCTGAAAACCCTGGGAAAAAGACTGCAAAAATCAGCTAGACGAGATACATTTTGGGCAAAAATGGAAATAGAAGCTTCTAATTTGAAGGGACTCCTGTAGCACATGAAGATTATTGTTTTTGAACAGGCTTGTCCAGCATTTGCTTTAAATATACAGGTAATAAATGCTTTAGATGCTGTAGCCCATCAGGTTGCTTAACATTGCTCAAGTGCTCTGATATCCCAAATGCAGACTTGTGTGTCAGTTAATTAATGAATACCTAGGTTCCCAGAAAAAAATTAGGACATGCAATCTAATTTTTATTCATCTTGACATTTTCTCATTTTAATTTTTTACCTCTTAAAGTTATTTTAAAATCTTCGAAGCTGGTGGGATGTACAAAACTAGGCAGCTGGCGATTGATTGCTGACCATGGCCTTAGGGGTGTCTGCTCTTAATAGGTGCTGATCATTTGCAGATGAGAATAATAAATATCCAGAGATGACATTAAAATAGAAAATTATTCCTTTTAAGGACTTAATATTATGACAGCAATATTAATAATATAATAAATATATTATTTTTATTATTTCTGTGCATTTAGTTCAGGGTTTGCAGGGTCTATTGGGTCTCACTACATAGATTAGACTCATAGTGATTCTCCTATTTTCAGCCTCCCAAGCACTGGGATTATGGGCTCTCGCCGCCACGTGCAATCTCAGCTGCCTTCTCAGTGCACCCCAGGGGTTGAGCCAACATGGCACATCAGGGATGGATCCCTGGCTGCTGCGCTCTGCTTAAGCTGGCACTTTATTCCACTGAGCTATCTGGCCAGCCCTATTTATTTATTATTAAAAGTAAATAACATAATGAATAAATAATTAACATTAATGTAGAAATTCATGGATCTCTAAGAAAATGAGTCACAATTTTGCACAGTAGTATCCATGACAATGAGAAAATTTGGTACCTTTATAATAGCCTCTATGAGTTATTATCCTTAAAAATGTGCTAAAGCAATTTTACCTTACTTAAAACATCTTTGGCTGTAGGTTAATCCCTTGGAATTAACCTGGCTTTGGAGTTTCAAAACCTGTGTTAGTTCCTCACTCCCTGGTAGAAAGACAGCTACATGCACGTAACATGTCTTGATCATTGATCATTGGTACCCCTTTCTTTCCCCTCCTGACACACTCCCTCCTACAAAACCATTATATGGTGCAAATATGTATTTATAAATCAATATTTTTATTTAGTTTACCACTTCTGATTATATAAGCCCTCATGATTTGATTTGAAAGACATTTCTTTTTACTAACTGTTGGTTAAAGAGACACAAAGACATATGTGGACAAAATGAAATAAGTATTTAGATAAACCCAGTTTCTCCAGAATGTAATTTCTGGTTTCAATGGTTTTTGTAAGGTCAGAGTCAATCAAATAAGTGTGTGTTTTTGTGTGCCTCTGTGTGTGTGTGTGTGTGTATAAACATGTGTGTAGATTTCTTACTCATATGACAAATGGGATCAGCTGCTTTGAACTAGGGAATGAGACTTGGCTAACTTCGTGTAGGAGTGGCATTATTGAATTTTTCATTTCTCTTGGGTTTCAATAAAACTAGTATCTATTGACCTTCAGGGCAGGTGCAAAAATCCATATTTTTATGCTGGACTACATAAAAGAAAAGTTTTAGATTAGACTTTAAGTATTGATTCTTGTTCTAAGATTTTAACTAAAACTTGTAACGAAAGTTACACTTACTTAGAGCTAAAGCCTATCTCTGATATTTTAAGCCCTATGACCTTAAGGGAGTCCCTGAACTGCCTAGTAACCCTCAGGTAGTTTAACTATAAAAGGATGAAATGAACAGCATCATCATAAAAGGATTTTCTTGCTAGGGAAATAGTTTCACTTTGATGCAAAAGAAAGGTCTGAATTAAGACAATGGGAATAAAAAGAAAAGACCCATAATTTCTAGAGAAAGGGAAATGGGCTCAGAAATTAAGAGCAAGGGCTGATTTAAAATCAGCTTTCTTTGTGAAAGATGGCACACAAGCTCTGTTTCCTATATTGTATGGAATTAAGAACATATACCTTGCAAAAGTTTCACAATGACTCAGTGAAATCCTGAAATAAAATATCCAGAACAAGAATTATTTTGGTGAAGAAATATACTTTATCTTTTGTGGGTTTAAAGATGTATTTCTGGACTTTTAAAACTACTTCATCATATATTTAAAAAATAAAATCTTCGTGACAAAGCTATGACATCAACCAGCCTTGTGATATGAACCTTATTTAAAGGTTAATTTTGTGATCAAGATAGATTTATCAAGAGCTTTTATGAGAAAAGACATAGACTACTGATTTATGAAGGGAAAAAGCCTTATTTTTTATGGAATTTATAAAACATTATTTTCCAAAAAAAATAAAACATTATTTTCCAGGGTATAGAATATTGGGGGAATTTTAGTTATTAGGAATAGACTGTACAACATGATTACTTTATGAAGAAAAACGTACAGCTAAAGTGTCCAGCAAGAAGGTAGTTATTCATAGTAATTCTTAAATTATCTCCATTAAAATATTCCATTTGAGTTTTATCCTAATATTAATTCAAGTTGTGGTTGGCTTGGCATCAAAGGAAGTATTTGCATAAAATGTAGAATATTCCTGTTCATTCTTTCCTGTAAACTTGAAGTAGAGGGAAATAAGAAGCAATGAGAAACTTAGAAATTGCCATTTTATGTGTCACAGAATGTAAAACATTCCAACTTTTATTTATTCCATGGTTATGTGAAATTTGAAGAGGTTATTTAAAATTGTTCCTCTATATACAAGTTCTTTACTCCCACATACATTTTTTTCTCCTACTGATATTAAAAAGTTCTGCTAAGATATTTAAAGTGTTTTTGTACCTCACCTAGTACCATTTACTTGTCAAACTATTCAATGGTTCAGTTGCTAAACATCTCCTTTTCAATGAATGAGATGTTTATGTATTATATTGATATTGAAGAACACATTTTAAACATAAAATATCTTCATAAAAAAGTTCAACAAAACCAATTTAAACCTTTGAAATTTTGAGATGTACAGGATTTATGGAGTACATTGAGAATCTGTTGATATTATTCAGAACACAGAAAACCCCAGTAAATGCTTAATCAAAGTTTTGTCTAAATTTCCAGAAAGTGAAAAACATCTCTAGAAAGCTCAGACAGCTGAAGTGATAGTCATTGCCATCTCATTATGTATTTCTGAGAGATCTATAAAATTGTTCCAGGGGGAACAATGACAAAAAAATATGGCTTGTTTTAAAGTGTCTGGGTGTCCTGCCAAGCAGTAACCAGTCCAATTTGCTTGGGATTTTGTGGACAGCAAAAATAATGCCTACCACCTTTGTTTATCTCTGGAGATCGTTACCTCTTTGGACAGTTTTCTGACATTACCACTTCTCTAGAACCCCTGGTTGAAGTCATCAAACTCCCTTAGTTAACATGCTGTATAATTTCTGTTCGTGACTAAACGTAGGGTATTATGAGGTATTGGGCTATTGAAACTATATTTTTATCTTAACTAATTTACTGGAAGGACCAGTTTCCCTTTCCATAATGAAATCTCTGTGACTCTATATTTTATATTGCTTTTTCCTGCTATTTACTGATCTAGAAATCTCTCACTTGGTGTACCACAAAGACTGGCATCTGTTTTCACTTCACTGGATGACTGCTATGTCCATCTCAATTTTAAAGTTGTTTGACTTTTTTTTAATCTGTTCATCATTGACATCTACCTTTCCCATTTGATCACTCAGTTATTTCAAAGGATCATTTCCACCACTTTGCTATGTGCTTTCTTATTTGTTACAGGATCTCCTGAGCTACTCTATTGTGATTTCTTAAGGTTTTATTGTTTGCATTTCCTACGATTTTTGAGCATCTTTCAAAAATAATCCCACCATCACCTACGGTCCTTGCCAGCTTTATTGCTTGAACTAACTTGATCTACTTTAACTTCAGGTGATTTATACCAAAAGAACTTTTGCAAATACTCAAACATGACACCCAAGCTAAGCTGTCGCACTGCCACCTCTACGTCAGTCCATGTCTTGTGTGAGTCATATCTACTTGACTCATCATCCTCTTGCATTAGTCACTGCATGGCCCACAGTCACCCAGCTAGAAGCCTTCAGAAATGCTAACCTTTGCAGTACTCTTAGCCTCTAAGAAATTCAATAAAATCATATATCTAGCCAAAATAACAATGAAAGACTATTTTAGTAGCTCTGTCTGGCTCATGCTCTCTTCCTCCAATACCTGCCCCCAAGGACTTTGCTCACACATGACAACTTTTCCTTTACCATGGCTGATATTACAACTTAGTTCTCTTGAACACTGTAGCACCGCGGGTTACTTCTTCCATTCTATTTCTAAGATTTATTTTGTAAATAAATCTTGACAAATTCTACCACATTTTTTTTCCCTACAAAGTACACTTCCTTTTCCTCTTATGGAAAAGTATGAGTTTCCAGTAAAAGACTGGTTCATTTAATTTTACTATTATATTCTTATTTATTTTTTGAAAAACATGATTTCATTATGTTTTTAGGCATGGCCTAGACCTCATTCTGTAACAAGAGCTGTCTTCAAACTCACTGGGATCCCCATGGCTCAGCTTCCTGTGCGCTGGAATTAGAGTCATGTACCATCACACCCAACTTGTTTCATTCTCGGGTTGCACATGGCTCTTTGCACTTGATCACAGCTGAATTACTTACACATAAAAAAGTTTCCTTACAAATATATAATTTAAGGATTTAAAGGAAAACAAATATAGAAAGAGAATTATGGTGTGTTTTATATAAATCAACTTAAAAAATCCCAAAGACTAACTGTTGCACACTGGCATAAGTCATTGTATCACTTTTCAAACTTGGTAATGGTATAAACACAACAATTCAGTACAAATAACTGTAAAAAAATAATTCACTTCATTTGACCCCATGTGCCTGTGTGCTCACCCAGACATAAACACATTAAAAGAAAAAAACAACACAGACAAATGAAAACTCCTTTGAATTATGGAAATCCAAGCTTTCCATTAGCTCAGGAGCAGAAAGCCGTAGTCACCCTGCTTCTGGGTTTTCTATCACATCTCTTATCTAAACTATGAGTAAATGGTGTTGGCTACTCCATCACAGGCAATCAGTATTCCATGCTACTCTAAATGCTGCAGCGTCCGTCCAACATGTTGCTTTCTCTCGCTAGGTTCCTATAGTATTCTCACCATTGGTCATCCACTTCCTTTACACAGAAACAAAGTGATCCTGTTAATGTATGGGGCAAACCCAATTACACTTTCTCTAGTAATCTCTTTCTTTGACTGATATAGACTAAAGGGAAAATTCTTCAGAGTTCTGCAAGTCCCTCTGATATCTTCTACTCCATAAATTATTCATACCTTTCCCTAACCTACTTCTCCATATTCACATTTTACGTTCTTTGAACATTCAGAACAAGCTCCCGCCACAGGGCCTTGGCACTTGCGTTCTTTGCTAAATATCCACAGGATTTCTTTCTTCACTAACTTCAAAGTATATCTTTAAATGATATTTCCTTATTGATGTCTTCTATAAGCACTCTATTTTGAAAGCACTTTCCTCAGGGGCTTTGTGTCCGTACCACTTGCCATACAACAATGCAAATGCCATACTTTTTCTGCAAAGAATTTCTCTCCAATCACATTTTAATTTTATATAGTTACTTTTAGCCTAAATAAAATACAGGCTCTGTGAACACAGAGCATTTTATTTTATTGGCTGCTTTACTCTGAACTGTTAGATCGATGTGTGCAACTCCATGGGCTTTCATTTAAAATTTGTAATATGTAATATGTTAAAAAAAAATCACTGGAACTAAGCAATCAGAGGAATGAGCTCAAGTAGTTTGCTGAAATGAATACTGAGAAATTATGAAAACTGGTAGCTTGATGGCCCTTTGTAGTTTAAACAGTACTCTTGCATAGGCAAGCACTGTCTCTGACAAAGGCCATGAAGTGAGAATGTAGTAGCACCTTCATTTCACAGATAGAAAGCATACTAAAAAGTTTAGTGAAGTACTGAGGCTGCACAGACTTGAAGGAGGGTTGCGTTAGAGCTCTTGGACAATGCCATCTCCAGGCAATCATACCTCATTGTCTCTTTCCAAGGAACTCAAATCTTCAAATCACCTCCCAAGTTCATAAGATGACATTGTGCTTAAAAGCCTGTCTTCTCTTTCGAGTATTAGAGTTCAGAAACCCAGGAAAATATGGCAATGTTAACACTCACTTTGCTTAATTCATATTTTGGGGTACCAAAGGCGTGCTCTAAATTTTACCCTCCTTTCTTGGATAGCTTCATTCTATCTTGTCTCCTTAGGTGAGGTGAAATAGCTTTTCACCTATTTGCATGGCATTACCTTAAATACTTAAATTTCATTTTCAATGAAACCCTCTTAAATGAATATTTATGAGTATGTCCCTGCAGTGTTCATTCAGTGTGTAGACTTCCCTTCACAGCAGGCTGTAGTGTAACGTTTTGCATTTTACTGCTAAAATATTAGCCATACAAAGTGATGTTGCTCAGAAAATATGAAAATAACAGTTCTCTAACATGAACACTTTCACTAGAATCACCAGCATTGAAAGAGACAAAAAAAAAAAACCCAGTAAATAATAATAATTAGCCCCACCTGGAGTAAAACACAATTTACATTTTTGACATTTTTAAAATATAGCTGTCCCAATAGATGCTGGATTTCTAAGCAAAAAGATTCCTGATTTTACAAAGTGCCACATGATGCTGACATTGCCCCTCTCTTTTCACTTTTAAATAGTTTGTGCTACCTTTTACCATGAGGTATCATCTGAAGAGTTCCAGGAAGGAATTTGGTTGAGAAAACATACTGGGTACATTTCTAGTTCAATAAAAGGAAATTTGTGTTTAAGCAATAGCCATGACTCATCCACATGGCTGACACTGACAAAGGATCTACAAACTGTACAGGGTGTCAGGGTAAATCCTGAGGGGATTAGACTGACCTTGTCAGATCCAAAGTTACATTTTGTGTTATATAGGTCTTGCTGTATCTTGGTCTTGACAATCCAACAAAAAAGTATAAAAATGAGGTATAAAAAGTAAAGCCATATTAATAGGCTGAGCTGAGAAAGGCTCCAGTCAACAACTTCTTACATTGCCAGTCCTGCAGATAACCCACTACTAATATGGACTACTGGACTATATTGGACTATGCTGCTGAACTCAAGCACCTACAATATTTAAATGGCAATGGAATACCCATCTTTGACAAAACTACACAAAAATGGGATATAAATGAAGGATCATTTTGCAGTGATA
>PVKA01049103.1:0-13436 GCA_004027165.1 Ctenomys sociabilis
TGATTTCCTTATGATAGCCATTCTTTCTGGAGTGAGATGGTATCTCAGTGTTGTTTTTATTTGCATTTCACGAATGGCTAGCGATGTGGAGCATTTTTTCATATATTTGTTCACTTCTTTAATTTCGTCCTCTGAGAAGTGTGTATTCATCTCAGATGCCCATTTCTGAATTGGGTCTTTAAATTTGAGGGCCCTGTTGCTGAGATTTCTTACGGATAAAGGGGTAGTTGATAAATAAGAAAAATGTGAATTTCCAGATGATTGGGGCTTGGAATGTAGCTCAACAGTAGAATACTTGCAGAGCATGCAGGCTATGAGTTTGAGTCCCAGGAACCCCAAAAGAGAGAAGTGCAATGGAGAAAAATTAGGCAGGGAAAAGATGTAGAAGAGGTGCCCTTTTCAAGAAAATCTGAGGGAGATTACAGAGCAAAATATCTGGGCAGGCTAGACATGGGCGTGCACCCCTGTAATCCCAGCACTCAGAAGGTTGGGACAGGAGGATTGCTGCGAGTTCAGGGCCAGCCTAGGCTACATAGTGAGTTCATAGCAAGACCCTGTGTCAAAACAGACAAGCAACAATCAAGCAGAAAAAGGTATCTGGACAGGAAACTGGTAGAAAGCATAGCAAATGAAAAAGTACCAGAGAAAGAAAAATGCCTGTGAGTGCTAGGAACAACCAAGAGTAAGTGGAAGAACAGTTAAGATAAAGTCAGATGAAAGAGGTGGGAGTGTTGCAGGTCAGGTGAGGCTTTTGCTCTGGTGATCTGGGAGCCACTGAGGGTTTTGTGTGTAAACATGGCGTCTCTGACGCTGGACGTCTGCTGTGGTTTGGGTAAGTATCCTCCAAGGCCCATCTGTTTAGAGATTTGGTTCCTGAACAGTGGTGTTATTAAGTGGTGAAACCTTTCAGGTGCAGAGTTGGAAGTCTGTGTGTATGGGAGATGGGCATGCCCTTATAGGTAATGTTAGGACCCAGACAGATCCCCTCTTCTTTCACTTTCTCGCCCTAATCATGAGGTGAAAGTTTCCTCTCCTACAACTCCCGCTGTGATGTAATGCCTCCCTCTAGACTCATCTGCAAGCCATCCATCAGCCATGTGCTGAAACCTCCAAAACAGAACCCAAAAAAACTCCCTCCTTACAAACTGAGTGTCTGTGATATTTTGTTACAGTGATGGAAAGCTGACTGGCACAGACCACTTTTGTTGGGTTAAGAATAGACAGTACAGGACAAGAGCTGGACAGAGACTAGTTAGGAAACTATCAGAATAATCCATAAGCAAGACACAGTGCCTTAGGCCAGGGAGATGGAGGTGAAGATGATGGTCCCATGCAGTTTTCTCATAGACTAGATTTGGAGGATGAAATAAGACAAGGAAAATCCTGAGGCTTTTGACTTAAACAGCTGTTAAGAGTAGAATTGCTATAGCAGAGATAGAAATGACTTCAAAAGATTGGAGTGGAGGCTCAAGATAAAATAGGAAAGAAAAGATGCTTTTTCTTTTGGGGGCTTTCAGGGGTCAGATCCAGGGCTTTGCTCACATTAAGTACATACCCTGCTGTTGCGGTATCTCCTCAGCCCCGTGACATATGACTTGAATGATTCTCAGTTTTCTCACTTTATAAAAAGAAGAAAGTGATACCTAGATAACATGAATTATTCCAGTGAAATGTCTAGCACAGTACCTGATACAGTGTGTGGTAGACACTTAATGTTCTCGTTAACAAATGTGAATCTCAAACATATTCATTATAACCTCTGAAATGAAACAGTTACCATTTTAAAGGAAAAGTATCTTACTAGAAGTAAAAGAGAGGGGAATGGATACAGAAACAAAAGGATATAAAAACATAAGAAATGAATTCTGAGGAAATGTCTAGAGTGATCCATCTGCAATACTTTCTTCTAAGATCTGCATCTTCAGGAGAACACTTATCACATCAGAATTAGCCAGTTTGAAAAACAGTGAAAAATGTGTTATAAATCAGAAAAAAATCTGCAACATCTGCAATATGCAAGGTTTTTTTTCCTATTCTTGAAAATTATTTAGGGGCTGGGGAGATGTCTCAGTAGAATAAGCACTTCCCTGGCAAGCTCAAGGACCTGAGTTCAATCCCTGGTTCTTCAATAAATAAATAAATAAATAAATAAATAAATAAATAAATAAAACTATTTAAAGTAGGGTATAAAAATAGAAAAAGTTGGACTGTGTCGCTGTAGCTCAGTGACAGAGCAATTACCTAGTATGTACAAAACACTAGGTTCAATCTCCAGTACCTAAACAAAAAAAAGAAAAATAGTCCAAGAAGATAAGCAGAGTATATATTGATTTCTACAGTCCAAACATATGTATTAAAACTAGAAGGGAAGACAATTATTTTTATTTATTAGTTTGGCAAAGATTAAAATAATGATGTCTATTTTAGGTTGTTTGAAAATATTATAAAATTCTGAAAGATATGTAAAGTATAATAATTTTTAGTAATCTGTAACTGAATCCTTAAAATGCATATTATTTCCCAGGGCTAGAGATTAAACCCAGGGCCTTTTACATGCCAGGCAAGCACTCTACCACTGATGTATACTTTTTGAACCACTGTAGGAATTTATTCTAATATTCAAATATTTGCTAAAACTACAAATAAGAATGGCCATTACAGTGTCCATTTGAATGTAGTGAAAAGTTTTAGATATTCTAATTATCCAAGTAAACAATTAAGAAAGCCACTGTGCTTTTGATATAATCATGGTATGGTATTCTAGGAGATATTAAAAATAATATCATTAAAAAGCTATTTGGTGACACAAGAGCAAAGCTGGAGGCATAACAAGTACCATATCAGACTTCAGGCTATACTACAAAGCAATAGTGATAAAAGCAGCATGCTGCTGGAAAAATACACAGATACATGGATCAATGATTTTTTTTTTGCGGAACTGGGGATTGAACTCAGGCCCTTGTGCTTGTCAGGGAAGCGCTTATTCCACTGAGCCATCTCCCTGGCCCCACATGGATCAATGAGACAGAGTAGAGGATACAGAAACTTAGCAAGACACATTCAGCTATTTGATCTTGGACAAAGGAACCAAAAATATATGTTAAAGAAAAGACAGCCTAGGGGCTGGAGAGATGGCTCAGTGGAATAAGCGCTTCCCTGGCAAGTGCAAGAGCCTGAGTTCAATCCCCGGTTCCACCAAAAAAAAAAAAAAAAAAAACTGGTCAACTCTTTGCAGAAGATTGAAACTGGCTTCTTATCTCTCCTCATATACTAAGTTTAAAACAAAAATGGGTCAGAGATCTAAGCAATAAAACAGAAATTTTAAACCTACTTATAAATAAAATCAGTAAAACACTTGTAGACATAGATGTAAGAAACATTTTTGTAAACAAATCTCATTTGTGCAAGAAATAACAAAAAGAATCAATAAATGGGCTTAGACTGAAAACTTCTGTACAACAAAAAGAAAAAAAAAATCAATACCATGAAGAGACAACATGAAGAATGTAAACATTTGCCAGCTACTCCTTAGAGAATGTCTAGAATATATGAGGAATTGAAAAACATTAAATCCTCCAAATTAAAGACTCATTCAAGAAATAGGCAAGAGAAATGAACAGCCACTTCATAGAGGAAGAAATACAGTCAACAAATAATGTGGAAAAATTCCCTTTACCACTAGAGAAATGCAGCTTAAAATAACCCTAAGGTTTCATCTTACTCCAGAAAGAATGGCAATCATTAAGAAATCAGAGAGTAAATACTGGTGTGCCTGTGGTAAAAAGGGAATCCTCCTTGATTGTTGGTAAGACTGGAAACTAGTGCAACCATTATGGAATCAGTATGGAGATTTTCCAAAGAGCTGAAATCCAAAATTCCATATGATATAGCTATCCCCCTTATAGGTATCTTCCCCAAATTGCTCATGACGCCTTTTTATACCAACACATGTATACTGCATTTATACATGCATACATGTCCATAGCAACACAATTCATAACAGCTAAATTTTGGAAGCAGCTTATATACTCAACAGATAATTGGAGAAAGAAAATGTATCAGGTGACATATCTCAGTGGCACAATGCCTGTGTGACATATCTCAGTGGCACAATGCCTGTGTGTCAAGAGCAAGGCCATGAGTTCGATTCCCAGTAACTCCTTTGAGATATCTATATATATAATGGAATACATCTCAGCTATAAAGGATGACAACTTTGAGCTATTTTTAGAAAATGGACTCACATCAGGAAAATATGATATGGAGTGCAATAAACAAAACACATAAGTTTAAATACCATATGATATATCTTATTTCAATGAAGAAAAGTATGAACAAAGACAAGGATAACAGATGGAAAGAAGTGGACAAGGGAATGGACCTCTGATGACAGGGAAGTGGACAGGGAACAAGATGAGAGCTGAGGTAAGAATAAAGATGTGCTGTGTTCAGGAACCTGATGACCTCAGTTAATGTAAATAGTATATGCCATGACAAAAGCTAAGATGAATAACAATAAGAAAGAAAATCGGGATGAGGATTAAGAAAGAAACAAGCTTTAGCATGTACAAGTAACTATTATCTAAGTCCATGATAAACTGTATGTACTACAAACATACAAATAACGTAAATTTTTTTAAAAGGTGGTGAAAAATATCTTCCATAGAAATAAGCTCCCAATTTAATATTATACAAAATAAGCCCACTACCAAACAATGAGTTAAGTCTCACTGTTTTTACAAATGCTGGTAGGATTATCTTGATAGTAGGATGAAGGTTTTTTATTCCTTGTGCTTTTTCTCTAGTACCAATTTTTCTGACATAAATATTTTCTACTAGGACTAGGGTTGTTGGAGGATAAGCAGTGTATGCAGTGAGCTTTAGTTAACATGACCACAGTTTTCTCAATTGTTCTACATTTGCACAAGCAATCTATAATGATTCAGGTTTGAGTAACCAGGCGAGGTGGCCCATGCACGCAGTCCCAGGACTTCAGAAAGCAGAGACTGGCACATCCCAAGTTTGAGTCCAGCTTGGACAGGTTAGTACTTTAGTGAGACCTTTCTCCCAAAAAAGAAGAAAAGAAAAGGAATTAATGAAAGAAACTTTAGAAGAGCTGGCAATGTATCTCAGTGCAGAGGTTATGGGTCCAATACACAATATGGGGAGAGGGTGTGGCTGGAGGGAATGGAGAAGTTTCTTTTTTTCCCTTGTGTTACTGCAGGTTGAACCCAATGGCATGTTTTACTTGTCATCTCCACTGACCCTAACAGTATGCAGGCCCTGGGGCTGTCGGTGAGAAACAGGAACTGTAGAGAAACTGGCCATACTGATTGATCACAGAACCAGAAATAAAACCTGGATTTGGTCTTCCTAGTCCACTTGTTTCTGCTTTACTTCTTTAGTGTCTGGGTGATTGATTGAATATAACTGTAGTTTTCTAAAAAAAAAAAAAAAGTACTTAATTTGGGTAACACAAAATAGATTCAAATTTTGTCCTTTTATTAAGAAGCAAAATAAAGGGCCAGCCAAATAGCTCAGCAGATTAAAGTGCCTGCTTAGGCAGAGGCAGGGCTGGGTTCAATTCCTGGTGTGCTGTGCCAGCCCTGTCCCGATAGATTTACACCTGAATGCTACAAATAAATTTAGAGATTTATTGCCAACTTTTCTCAAACTCTTCAATGAAATTGAAAGGGAAGCAATTCTCCCAAACTCATTCCTGGAGGCAAGCATTATTCTGATACCAAAACCAGAGATAGAGGTCAATCTCTCTAATGAATGTAGATGCAAAAATCTTCAATAAAATAGTAGAAAACAAGGCAGCATATCTTCAAGAAGATTATACATCACAACTGAGTGAGGTTAATCCCAGGAATGCAGAGATAGTTCAATATACACAAATCCATAAATGTAATACACCACATCAGCAGAGTCACAGACAAAAATCATGTGATCATCTCAATAGATGCATAAAAAACTTTTGACGAAGTTCAACACTCACTAAGGACAAAAGCACTATAGAAAATCAGAATGGAAGGTTTGTATCTCAACCTGATAAAAGCCATCTATGAGAAACCAACAGCCAACACCATACTAAGTGGACAAAAACTGAAATCCTTCACTTCAAAATCAGGAAAAAGACAAGAATATCCATTGCCATCATTCCTATTCACTATTGTTGTGGAAACAGTAACCAGACCATTAAACAAGAGAGACAAAAAGAAAAACGATAGGAAAGGAAGAAGTGAAATTATCATTTGCAGATGTCATTGTACTCTACATAGAAGACCCAGGAAACTCCACCAAGAGACTTGTAAATTTTTTTTGTATTTTGGGGAATGTTCTACAGGGTGTTCAGGGTCTCACTACTAGATCGGACTCTTAACTGATCCACCTGTTTACAGCCTCCCAAGAGCTGGGATTATAGGTGTGCACCACCATGCTCAGTGTCAATTGCTGTCTCAGTGTGCCCTGGGGGTGGGGCTTGCACAGCAGGCCTGGGGATTGAACCCCTGGCCCCTTCACCTGCTTGCAGGCACTTTAATCTGCTGAACTATTTGACTGGCCCAAGACTTGTAAATTTAATAACCAAATTGAACAGTGTAGCAGTATAAAAAAATCAACACTCAAAATTCAATAGCATATATGTCCACATACAACAAACTTACATAGTGAGAAATTATGGAAACCACACCTTTCAAAATACTTTTCAAAAAAATAAAAAATGAAATACTTAGAAACCAATCTCACAAAGAAAAAATTTGTACTGTGAAAATTATAGTACTCTGAAAAAGAGATCAAAGAGATTTCAGAAAATGAATAGTTATTCCTTCCTTCTAGATAGGAAGAACCAACATTATGAAAATAGCTACATTCCCAAAATTATTATACAGATTCAATGTAATACCAACTAAATAGTATTAGTATACCTTACACATCTAGAGAAAATATTCCTAAAATTCATATGGAACCTGAAAAGACTCAGAATATGAAAAGCAATCCTGGGAAACAAAGGCAAGGCAGGAGACATCATAATCCCTGACCTAAAATTATGCCACCAAGCTAGTGTGATAAAATTAGCATGGTACTCGCTGAACAAATCCTGAACATCAGTGGAACAGATTAGAAGATACAGACACAACCACAAACACACACAGCAGCTTGTCTTTGACAAAGGTGCCAAATACTTTCACTGGAAGAAACATAGCCTCTTTAATAAGTGATGTTGAAAAACCTGGCTTTGCACATGCCAAAGGATCAAATTAGACTCATGTATCACCATTCATTAAACTACAGACAAAATGAATCTAAGATTTAAACATTAAAACAAATACTAAATATTCTGGAAGAAAATGTCAGTGGAGAAAAAAAAATTAAAAAATAAACAAAAAAAATAACAGAAAATGTAGGTAGGAATCTTAAGCACATAGAGGTAGGTAGAGTGTTACTGAACAAAAAACAAACTACATGGAAAATACTTCAGTGACTGAGATCTCATCTCTTCCTAAAGTCTGTATGTCAGAAGTAATCACCAAGACAGTAAAAAGAAAGTCCATGAACTGGAGAAAAATTACAGCCAACAGCCTTTCTATCTGGAATATATAAAGAATTTTTAAATATCAAACCTCCAAAACTCAAAGACCCAATCCAAATGGGCATCTGAAATGAATATACACTTCTCAGATGAAGAAATACAAATGGAAAATAAATATATTAAAAAATATTGGTCATTCAGGAAATGCAAATTAACCTTTTTTTTTTTTTTTTGGCAGAACTGGGGATTGAACTCAGGCTCTTGTGCTTGTTCTACTGAGCCATCTCTCTGGCCCCAAGAAATGCAAATTAAAACAACACTGACATTCCATCTTACCCCAGAAAGAATGGCTATCATCAAGAAGTCAACTGATAACAAATGCTGGGGAAGCTGTGGGGAAAAAGGAACCCTTCTGCACAGTTGAGAGGAGGTAGAGTGCTTAAGAGTATGATCTCCAGCTGAAACCATTTACCAGTAAAAGCCTCAAATTTATCTTTTTATAGTTGAATAATATTCCATTGTGTAAAAAATACATCTTCATGAATTCCTTAGCTGGGGGGTATAAGAGTTGCTTCTAAGGTCTGGCTATGACAAACTGCACTGTTTTAAATATGGGTGTACATATATCACCATGGTAAGAAATGGCAAAATTGGTGCAACCACTATGCACATCAGTGTGGAGATTGTTTAAAGAGAAGGGATTGGTGGTCCCATTCAACTGAGCTGTTCCTCTCCTGGACATTTTTCCAGAAGAACTGGAAGCATCATACCATGGTGACACCCATATTTAAAACAGTACAGTTTGTCATAGCCAGATCTTAAAAGCAACCCTTACACCGCTCAGCTGAGGAAATCATGAAGATGTATTTTTTACACAATGGAGTATTATTCAACTATAGAAAAGATAAATTTGAGGCTTTTATTGGTAAGTGGTTTCAGCTGGAGATCATACTCTTAAGCAAAATAAATCAGACCCGCATGTGCAAACATTGTATTGTCTCCTTAGTGTGAGAACCTGAAAGAATAAATAAAATCTGAAGGATATAATACACACTGTGAAAATGAAGTGAACCTATTCAAAATGAGGGGATTACTGAGATGAGAGAAGGACATAAGAGGGAGTGGAGGAAAGAAATATTTCTATGTGTGTAAACAGGATGATTTGGATGACTGTACGGTGCGTTTCTGCTGGCCTATGGAAATGAGCAATTAATGCTTAATGTTCTTTTTTCATTTTTTCCTTCTTTTCCTTTCTTCTTAATTTCTTACAACTTTTTTCTTTTTTAGCTATTTTTACGCACATATATCTGAGAATCTGAGCAGCTAATTTAAAAACAATGCCTTGCAATACAATAAATATTGTTGAATTCATATTCTTTTGTTTAATGAGATACTATATCATTTGTAATTATTTTTAATACTATTTTGATTCTCTTTACAAACATCACCAGAAATAATTTCACAGGTAAAAAAAAAGAAATGGCAACAGAATTGCTCAATACATCTAAAGAAAGATAAAACAAAAGAGAGGTATAGAAAAATGATGGAGGGCCAGCCATATAGCTCAGCAGATTAAAGCACCTGCAAGCAGGCACAGGGGCAAGGGCTTCATTCCCACCTCCAGAGTGTGCTGAGATGGTTATTGAGACTGGGCATGGTGGCACGCACCTGTAATCCCAGCTCTTGGGAGGCTGCAAATAGGCGGATCAGTAGGAGTCCAGTGTAGTAGTGAGACCTTGAACACCTTGTAGACCCTTCCTAAAATATTGGGAAAAAAAAGACAGAGAAATGATGGATACATTGAATGAACAGTGCAGGGAAAAATGCAGGGAATGCATGAAACATATTCAAATAGCGCCATAAACATTCTGTACCAGTTTTTGAGTGAACATAAGTTTTCAGTTCCTCTGAGTAAATAACGAGGATCCTCTGGATCATATATCTGAAGTATGTTTAATTCTTGGAATAACTTGTCAACGTGCCTCCCAAGGTGTTTGTGGCAGCTTGTATTGAGGAGCACAGATTGAATATTTCCATTGTTTGACATCTCCACCAGCATTTGGTATTGTCTGTTCTGGATTTGGGCCATTCTAAAATGTGTCCAATAGTATCTTCTTATTTTAAAGCTTCATGTCCTTGATAATGCTGCATGTAGAACTCATGCTACTTAGCGGTTTCTCCCCCCTCTTTCTCTCATCTCATTTGTTTACATGCTCCTTAGTTCCCTGCTTCTTTGCTCATGTGTTGGTTGCAGTGGTACTAAGGACTGAATCCACGGAACACTGAACTACATCCTCAGCTCTTTTGATTTTGTACTGTGATAAGGTCTTGCTAAGCTGCCCCAAATGGATCCAAATTTGCAACCCTTCTGCTACACCTTGCATATCTATGATTATTGTCATTTACCTCCATGCCTTGCTCTTTGTTTTTGTTTTTTTTTTTAACAGTACCAGGTATCGAACACATGAACTTGCACTTGCCAGGCAGATGCTTAATCCGTGAGCTATTTCCTTTCATTGAGTTTGTCTCGTCACTTTTTAAGCTCTTTTGTTTGTGTTATTGTGGTACCAGGGATCAAAGTTGGGACTATGTGCTTTCTAGGCAGGTACTTATGCCATGAACTATATCCCTGGTCCTTGTCTTGTTGTCCTTTTGACATTGTCTTTCTTAGAACAGAACTATTTAATATAATTAAATAGTTTATCCTTCCTTTCATTCATTATGTTTTTGTTATAGTGTATAGAAATGGTCACCATACACAAAGTTCTCTAGGTTTTCTATTATACTATCTTCTGAGAGCTTTGCATTTTTGTATCTTACACTTAGGTCTATCATTTATTTTGATTTGATTTTCATGAAGGATGTAAGATTGTATTTAGATTTTTTTTTTTTTTACTTTGACATGTGAGTGTCCAGTTCTAGCAGGATTTGGTGAAGTCTATACTATTATGGTTTGTCTCTAGGTGTCCCCCTAAAGCCTCATGCAGTCATAGAGTGTGGACTTCTAGAGTTTGTGATTAAGTCATGATCCACTGGGATTATGGAAGATCCAAGGCTGGGATTATCTGCCCCCCGGGGGCAGATAGCCTGAATGTAACGTAAAAGAGACAGATCTGTTACCGTTGTTGCTGCTCCTACTCTCTTGGCTCCTCTTGCTCTTTGCCACTGCCATGAACTGATGCCCTCTGCCCTGTGCCACTCTGCCTTGGAGTCAGCCAAGTATGGACCAAAACCCCTAGTAATTGTGAGCTGAAGAAGCCTTTCCCCCAGCAATGAGAGAAGAATAACTGACACGTCTGCCTTTTGCCACTTGAATTGTTTTTGCTCCTTTGTCAAAGATTAGTTGACTGTGTTTGTATGGGTTTGTTTCTGGGCTCTCCATTCTGTTCCACTGATGTAGCTGTTTGTTAAATACACATAACATTGATTACTGCAGCTTTATAGTAAATCTTGCAGTAGGGTAAAACCTGTCCTTGAACATTGTTTTTCTCTTTCAATGTTGTGTTTATAACAGTATAAAATCTTAACAGTATAGACTTCCATCACTACTCTAGGTCTTTTGCCTCTGCGTATGAACTTTAAAATCAGATTTAAGTATCTTTAGAAAAAACTTACTGGGATTTTCACTTATGATTGTGTTGATTCTATACATCAAAACTAGAAAACCTGACAACTCTCTGGTATGTCTTGTCATTTTCTGATCAGCATGGGAGTTTTGACCTGCTCCATTTCTGACCTGAGCCAGCTTACCCCTCCTTAGGCAACCTGGTGGTCCCCTTCTTCCAGGAGGTCACCATATAGATGCCGAACTTTAGTGTGGAGACCTGATTGGCATAGCGCACTACAGCCCAGAACTCCTGGACTCAAGCAATCCTCCCACCTCAGCCTCCCAAGTAGCTGGGACTACAGAGTATCTGGGACTACAGGCACATGCCACCACGCCTGGCAATGTCTTGTCATTTTCTTAAAGCTTTTTTATATTTGTTTTTGTGGTGCCAGGGATCAAACTCAGGACCTTGTGCTTTCAAGGCAGGTGCTTATGCCACTGAACCATATAATATTAAATTTTCCCATGTAGGAACATGGATTATCTATTGTTATGGTTTCTGTCTAGTTGTCCCCCCAAAGTCTCATGCAGTCATGGGGCCAACTTCTAGAGGTGGTGATTAATTCCTAATTCAATACTGGGATTAATGGTGTGAGTCCTGCTGGGATTATGACTGTAAGTGCTACCTGCACCCTGGGGCAGATGGCCTAGATGCAGTATAAGGAAGGGAGAGAGTCTTGCTGTCTCTGTTCCTCTGCCTCTAGCGTCTCCACAGCTGCTGCTCTTCCTTTGGATCTTTGCTATCTTCTGCCACCATGAACTGCTGCCCTGTCATGGGCCACTCTGCCTTGGAGCCAGTCAAGTATTGACTGAAACCTACACTAATTGTGAACTAAATAAAGTTTTCCTTCTTTAATTTTGGGTGTCAGGTATTCAATCTCAGCAACAAGAGAAAAGCAACTGAGACATCTATTTTTTGGTTCTTTTTTCATTGCAGTTTATAGTTTTTTCATACAGATCCTGCCAATATTTTGTTAGATTTGCAACTTGTGGCAGAATACATTTTAACTATGCATTTTATATACTATGACACAGAGCTCATTCTCTGAGGTTAATTTGGGGCAGTATCTGTCATTTTTTCCTGTTGCACAAGTCAGCATTTTAGGGCTGTACACAAAGAAGGGACTTACAGTCACAGTGGTGGCCTCACAACATACTCCTGTTGGGTTCAAATACAGGTTAATTGTTCTATTTCCTCCAAATTCAGAAGATTAAATTTCATATTTTATTTAATAAAAGGGGGGAATGTAGCAAACTGTTAAGTCAGGGACCTTTCTTAAAATGCCTTCCAGCACACTTACAAGATCAGTCATAATATTTACATGTACTCAAGGACTTTGACATCTCAAGTTGTTTTAACCAGTTGTCATTTTAGTGTCAAACTCTGGTCATTTTAATGTGAAGCAAAGGTCATCAGAGAGTTTCCTTTATTTTCTTCATATTAGTGAAGTCGTTTGATAGCTCTGGAACTCTGCTTGAACTCTCAACTGTGAGTCCCCATTGCATATTCCTGTCATTGAGATCACATGGGGTTTTATGATTTTTCCAAACAATATTCATGCAGGAAAAGTATAACAACAATATTTCAAAATCCTACCAACAATCAGACCAGAGAGCCAGCCAGTGCTGTTTACGCAGGTTTGGTCTTGGTTGCTAATCAGCCCCACACTTCCTCTCCTTGGAACTCCCCAGTGTGGCTTTTCTACCTTTTGGCTAAGCTCAGGTTAGAGCTCCACCACAGCTTCCTAATCCAGAGCACAAGCTGGAGTCTTTACCAGGTGCCCGGGGCCCCAGGGTCTCCACATTAGCTCTTCACACACCCTCATCCCACTGACTGCAGCACTAGGAGGAGGGCCTCTCTCATTGTACATGCTCAGTAAATTTTTGTCTAGTGGATGGATAAAGGAATGAGGTGTAAATGACAGGAAAGATATTTACTTGGAGAATTTATTATTCAGAAGGGTTACAGCTCCCTAACAGGAATTAAATGGTTCCCTTTATATACTTGTATTTTCCTGACTCACATGCATAATTCTAAGCTCTTATTTTTAAATATCATGACTAAATGATATTTTAAAATGATATTTTTAAATATTATTTGAATAAAATGTCTCTGTTCAGTAAGGTATCTTGAAGCAGACAGACAAAATTTTCCTTAATGTAAGACTCAAAAATTTATAAAACAGTCTCTGTTGAAGTCAGAAATGAATATTAGATGGAAAAATATATTTATGGGCTAGACAGTAACTGACAAAATAAGCTTAAAATAATCTATATTCCCTTTGAATGCCAGTT
>PVKA01049104.1:0-13443 GCA_004027165.1 Ctenomys sociabilis
CCCTCCTTCCTCCTCCTCTTCCTTTTTCGTTATTAGGATCCAAATCCTTACTTCAATTTCTAGAAATCCTTTGTGATGCTAGGCTGATGGCATGAGTGATTTGCCTCCATTTGAAAAGCGTAGAGCCAGGTAAGCTTCTCCACCCTGACATGTTCTCTGTGCGCATGTGAATTAGACTCACATATACGGACACTCCCATTTGGGGCGCTAAATTGTTAACACTGATGCAAAAATGAAAAAAAAAAAATCTTCTCAAACCTCTTCTGAACCAAAATTTTAGGAGTCCCATGCCACGTGAGTCTAGTGGCAGTGTCTGGAGTGGTGTTCCTGCTCCCTGGCCTCTGCTCCTTCTCAAGCCTGGTGTTCTCTCCATGTCCCTGAACTCAGAGGCAGGCAATGGTTAAGCAACAAATGCCTTCCAGCAAGCAGCCAGGAGGCAATTTCTGTAACTTATCACTTAGAAATTTGACTCACGAAGCATTTGCAAGATGTACTTGCAAAACAAGATGTATGTGAAACATAGATACACACTTTAAACTTGCTTCCTTATTCTTAAACTTAATTCATGATAAATGCAGAAAAGAAAAATGTAACTAAAACAGCGACGTGCTTAGTCATTGCATCTTACATTCTATCGACCACCTGTTTAGGCTTATGCTGTCTTTCTCTATTTTTATCTTCAACTATTTTTGTGTTGTCAAATTAATAAGAGAATATTTGAATTAGTTTTGGATTTACACATTGCTAATCCTAACAGGGACTCATTTTCTTCTGAAAGACATACTTCGGCAATAAGACTTCTGTAATTATATGTGACCAATTGTCAAAATATCACGTAGTGATTTTGTTAAGAGTCCACATTATGTGAAGGTGCATAATACACAGTGATGTCCTACACACACTTTTTTTTTCCATTTTATGTGTGTGGTACAGTATCTCACTACACAGCTTGAACTCATAGTCATTCTCCTGTTTTCAGCCTTCCCAGCCATGGGATTACAGGGGTGCACCATTGCACTTAGAATCCTTCTTCAGCTCCAGGAGTCAGATCCCAGGGGCCGGGCTGGCACAGCTGGCAGGACCAGAGATTGAATCCTGGTCCCCTTGCTTGCCAAAGCAGGCACTTAGTCCACTATGCTATTTTGCCAGCCTACATATTTTTTTTTTTTTTTTTTTTTGGAACCAGGGATTGAACTCAGGCCCTTGTGCTTGTCAGGCAAGTGCTTATTCTCCTGAGCTATCTCCCCAACCCCATGCCAGCCCACACATTTCTTGACAACTTGCTTGAATTCTCAAAACCTGAAGGAAACTTTTAAAAATGTATTTAGTATGGGGTCTACAGGGTCTCACTGCACAGATCACATTTGTAGCAATCCTCCTGTTTTTAGCCTCCCAAGTGCTGAGATTATACACAGGTGCCACTATGTTTAATCTCAATCACCCTGGGGGTGGAGCCAGCATAGCAGGCCAGGGATTAAACCCTGGTCCCTCTAAACAGGTGCTTTAGGGCTGGGGAAATAGCTCAGTAGAATAAGTACTCGTCCGGCAAGCGCAGGATCCTGAGTTCAATACCCAGTGCCTCAAAAAAAAAAAAAAAAAAAAAGCAGGCACTTTAGTCCACTGAGCTATCTGGCTGGACCTGATCAAAAATGGTGTATACAGGAATTTGTTTCATTCATAACTTTGTATATATTTATTTAGTATATTACAGGGTTAAGTAATCTTTTCCAATTCTACAATAAAGCAACAAAATATATTAATAAGTGATAATCTCTCATATGTTTTATTCCATTGTTTCATTTCCTGGTATAATGCACTATACAATATGTTAAGCATACTTCAGTATCTTTTTGTATTTGTAGCAGGATAATGATGGAGATGATAGAATCTCTAGCAGTGAGGAACACATGTGTACCAGTTAGCAATTGCTGTATAACAGAATACCCCAATATTTATTGTGTTAGAAAGAAAAGTTGAATAGCAAACAAAGATTTTTCAGAGCTGACAGGTTGGTTGGAAAGCAGTGTACACCTGGCAAGCTTTGGCAGCTTAAGGCTGCCTAGCATACTTGCCAGTTGAGGGCTGGGGAGGCCATTACAACTGTAACTATTTCATTCTGATGTGCTCTGTAAATCTTGGCTGAACACTTCTGTACCAACCAGTGTGATAGAGATGCTAATGACACTGGTAAATACATAGTACTACTTACAATTTTTTTAAAAAAGGAAAAAAAAGAAGAAGGATACAAGATCTCTGGAAGTCTAGGTTTGAGTCTACTGCTCTGTAATATTTATCACACTCTTGGTACATTTCAAATCAAATCAAAAGACCGATGTCAGACACAAAGGCTAGAGAAAGAAATAGGGAAGGAGCTAAACATCACATGGAAGATGAGCATTAAGTACATAGAAAGATGGTGAGCTGAGCTGTTTTTGCAGCACTGGCCATAAATTATTATGCATCAGTTATTGTTCTAAATTTTTATTCCTATTTCATTTAATGATTTAGTACATAGGATCAGTATGTTATAAAGGTTTCTATTTGATAATAAATATGTACAGTTAGGAAGTACCTTTAGCCGCTCTCACTTCTCTTCGCCCTCCCTATCTCTTTATTTTTCCCTTCTCCTTCTCCTTCACTGCTGAGACCTCTTCTTTCTCCTCCTTATGCTTCTTTCTCCTCCTCCTCCTCCTCCTCTTCCTCCTCCTCCTCCTCCCACTTCTTCTATTAGCTCTGGTAAGACATTAGCTCTGGTTGGTGCACTCTGCATGCCAAATAGTTCATTGTACATCTTGAATAGAATGACTTGATAATTGCCTGTCAGAGCCCATATTTTGAGATGGACTTCAGCTTTTGTGAGTTTTCTACTTGCAATCACTGCACCTAAGTCAAGCTCTGTGGGCAGAAGTCCTTTTTGAGGTTGAGGCAAAAACCTACCTTGCCAGAAACTCTCTGTATTGATCATGTCTGTGTCTATCTTATTCAGTAGAAGATCTCCCAGCATTTCTTATTTCCTTACCATAGTTCATATTTTGTGATAGGATGTTCCATTCATTTTTATTATGGTTCTGTTAAATATAATTTCTTTCCTTTTAGAATGTGAACTCAATGAGGTTGGAATTGGTTTTCTTTATTTCTCTCCTCTTCACTGTAGAGAGTCATTGCAAGTCCATAATAGGCATTTAAGAGACTTTTCTGCATACATTCATGTAGCTTTGCACCCCTTTATCCTTATTAGTGAAGATATTCTATTGCTATTTACTGTTTTTGGTTCACAAATGGAAAAAAATACAGGCCTTAAGATGTTTATTAAAAATTCTTAAAGAATGTTAAAGAAGATAAACCATGTAAAGAACAATATAGCACATATAGGAGCTTCCATTGCTGACACATTGGATAAAGTCCACATTATTTTGGACACTATTCAAATTTATAAATCTTCTACCTGGACTTTAATCCAGTTGTATTTCCCAAAGATCTGGAAGACAACAAAATGCAGTTAGGCAAATATAACTTGAGACAGTAAAATGTGTTGGAGTGGACTGGGTGAATCAGAAGGGGTGATGGACAACCAAGAGATTTTTAAGATAAGGACATTCATAACAGAAAATTCCAGCTATCCTATTCATGAAAAGGTGGGAGTGTCCTTCTATGTGAAGCAAGCTGAGCTTCTATTGCGGAGAAAGCCTATCAGGCAATGAGACACATTAAGCATGTGAATGGGTATCACCAATCTCCTTACTCTGCTGCTATAAAACTAGACCTGCTCATGTTGTTCTGGCTACGTCTTGCCACTGGAGAAATACCATGTGGTGGAGTGAATGCTAGTACCTTGTATAAGTTTTATTTCTCATCTGAATTCAAAAGGTTTTTGTCCCTGTGTAGGTCATTCTGGCAAAGTTTATCAATCTCTTAGAGGTTGGTTGGTATTGGCTCGGTATCCCCAATTCACATGGATTCCAGGAGAAGGACACGGGCCTGTGCCTGAGTTTGAGAAGCTGAGAGACAGACTCGGGACTTGGTTGAATTACCCTTTGGGTACCCAATAACCTGCCCTAGAGAGCGGCACAAACCATTCTTCTGATGTACAATGATGTACCTGCCCATATTATTCAAATGTATAATCGCTTTGCACGTTTCCAAAGTAGACCATTAGATATTTTCATTAAAAAATATAACTATGTTATTTTTTCTCCAAAACAAACCTATGCATAAAAGTGACTGAAAGATTTAAATAAATACCTTAGTCCAGAATTACACAAAATTATCTTCCAGACTGGACGTGGTGGGGCACCCCTGTAATTCTAGCTCTTGGGAGGCTGTAAATGAGTGGATCAATACATGTCTGATTTAGTAGTGAGACCCTTAACACTCGTAGAATTTTCCCTAAAATACAAAAAATATTACTTCTAAAAGCCATCTAATATATTCATAAGAGAGGCTATGAATATTTCCTTATGATCTTCATCAGCATTTTTATTTTGAAGGACCATTTGCGGGAGTTTAGAAGCATTATTCTCCAATTAATGAGCATAACACCACATGCACTTCATCTCTCATCTTTCATGATGCTGTGAAATTTGGCTTCCAACTCTTTGCATGTGGATCTTTACTGCAAAAAAAGCATTCTGTTCTTTCTTTTCTTTTTCCATTTTTTCTTCATGTATTAAGTGACACAAAAGACTTGTGATTTGCTCCGGGGAAATGAACAAGTTCCTTGCTTGATGCAATCTGCAAGCTTAAACTTTAATGGATTCTTCAAGAAAGACCAATTCACAGAGCGGATTCTTTTATCCTACAATGCGACAAGTAGAGAGGAGCTAGGGATTTTCAACAGTGAAGAGAAAGAAACAAAGGGACTTCTCAAGGGGAAAAAATGATGTAGAATTTCTAAAAATACTCCATTTGCATTTAAAACATAGCCTTAGGGCCTAAAAATTATAATTTTTTTAAGAATTTAAATAATTATACTGATATATTGGTGCTTTTTAAAGTCATAGCCTTCCCATTATTTTGATGAAAGTAGAATAAATTTAGTTATAAATATAAGTTTAATTGTGTTCACTGTGGTGAGAAATATTAGCCATTTTTCCCTCATGTTTTAATATGAATGATAACAGCATGTTAGATTATTTTTGTATCTTTTCATTGTGATATTCATATTTCTCATACAGAAGTCAATAATGTTCCTCTTTGATTTTGTTCAATGCTTATTTTATAATCAAATTCATATAATGAGCCCATTCTGCCATTTGTGCTAACATCATTGCATGCTGAGCCAGGCCCGGTACCAGTACAGCTTTTCAAAGAAATTTTAAAATGCAGTCACTACTTCCTGGTAAGAAGTTTATGATGCAAACCTTCCTAACAAAACCTGGGTGTTTTATTTAGTCAGGAGGACAGGGAGATGCCTGATCATTTCTAAAGTTCCTAGGGGTGTGTGAGGGAACCACCTACAGTTTTATTCCCTCTTCTTGGATATAGTTTTTAAGTACGTTGCTAAGGTCAAGTAAAATAATTTTCTTAAAAAATCAAGTTCAGTTCTTGAAATATGTAAGAACTGAAAATGTGAGTTATGAATTATGCGTCCACAAGTCATTTGATCCACATATGTTGCTCTCTCTATATACATATATATCTATATCTGCATCTATATCTGTATCTATATACTAAGAATAATTAGAGAATTATTACAGTAAAAAACACATTGCCATTAATACCCCTAAATAGTCCCCCTCATTTTGAACACATTTATCCCATCTCTCTTTCCACTTTCTGAAGCAGATCTAAAAGTCCTCATTTGTGGGTGTCAGTGGGTGTGATAAAAATACAGAGCACTGTGCTCCCCAGTGCCGTCCAACCAAAACCCATTGAAACATATCATCTGCCTTATTCACTGGAGCTGACATCATACAACTTTTTGTTCTTTCCCAAGTGAAACTGGTGACAGAAGGTAAATATTTTCAACCAATTTAGGATATCAAGGTAGCTACAACTACACAACTAATTATTATTTCAAAGAGAACTTCCCAAACTGCTTCAGAATGCAGAGAGAAAATGGAATAAGAATGTTTCATACAACAAGAAAATCAGTAGAAATGTGACTTTTGTTGTAATAAGTTTTTCAAAATTAAACCATTCAATGCATGTTTTAAATTTACACCTCATATGAAGGAAACCAGAAGGGTCATTGATAATTTCCATTATTTGACTAAATAAGCATTTACACAGAATTTGCATTGTGCGTTCTTTGTGTCATATGTCTATGCTATCAAATAATTCATAAAATAAAATCATAAAAATTGAAAAGAACAATTACTGCTGATGTGATGGTGCGTGCCTGTAATCTCAGCACTCAGGAGGCTGAGGCAGGAGGAATGCCATGAGTTTGGGACCAACCTGGGCTACACAGTGAGTTCAAGGTTAAGCTGAAGTATATAGTGAGGCCCTAATTCCAAACTAAACAAAACAAAAAGAAAAGCAATTACTTATTGCTTTTGACATGGCTAATATTTGCACTGCCTTATCTCACTTACTATAATAATAAAATATATAATAAAATATCCCCACATAATGCAGTTACAATTTTTATTGAAAAGACTGGGAAATGGAGTGTCATCATTCACATGGATAGATAGCCCTATCCAGAGCATAGACATAATTTTTCTCTGACACCTATGTTGTGGAATCTATAATAGTGTAGAGACTGAAATTTAAGCCAGTTAAGTAAAATCAGGGAAACTCATGCAAAGGACATTGTTTAGTCCTTGCTTATTGATATTTTCTAAAACATTTTAGAACCATGTGAGTTGTCAGTAGGGAGTTATGTTACCATATTCCCAGCCTAACCTAGGCTAGCCACCTCCTTCTTCTCTTCTTGGGGCTGGGAAAATGGTTTGGCGGTCTAAGCAGCTGCATGGCAAGCACAAGGACCCAAGATCAATCCCCAGTATCACATGCTGTGCCATCCCTGAAACCAAGCTTGGAGGTGCATGCCTGTAATCCCAGCACTGGGGAGGCAGAGACAGCAGGATCACTATGAGTCTGAACTGTGTAGCGAGACCCTGTATCAAATTAGTTAATTAATATTTAAATACATAAATAAATGACCCTTTTCTATTCCCCACATGCCGTCCCATTGAGACCATCATTCTTACACTACTACCATAATTATGCTCTTTTTATAATTAACTACTTCAAGGATGACACTTGACTAATGCCAATAAATCCCATTAATAACAATTTTAGTCTTAAGAGCTAAGTGCTGAAATACTTCAAACTGCACTGTTATTTCAAACTCTTGGTTACAATTGGCATAGATATAACTTAAACCTTAGTGGTAAAAATAGAACCCATGAGCTCCTGTAGGTGAAGATTTCACATTTTCATTGGATTCATGTTATATGTAGTAAAGAAACCCAAAAGAGATGGTCCAGAACTCAGTGTGTGCCTTCCTGGGATCTGCTAAAGCCCCAAAGCCCTACATGAAGGCTCTCCTGCTACTTGGCAGGCTTTCCCTCTCACCCCTCCTCCCTTTGCTCAGGCCCTCTCTGCTCACAACATGTCGCATATTCACGATGCTCCAGCAGGACTCTTCTTGTCCTCTCTTCTATGTTTGTCACTTTATATTTTGGACGTTGCTCTAATTATCTTGTTCACAGAACTTTCCTGGACCTTGATCCCCAAGGGAGTCTTCTTCCCATGGTCGAGTCTTCATTTCTGAACAGATCTAATAATAACTTGTGATTATTTATTGTTTACTTTCACTTATTTGATAATGAGATAGAACCTCACCAGGTGTTCATCTCCAGGAAGGTAGCAGCTAACTTGTGTGACATTGTCTCTGGATGCCTAGACTGAAAGTAAACTTTCTGCCTAAAAACCACATCCAGAATGTAGCAGGTATTCAACAACCATTAGTCAATGAAACAAATCACTTATTAAAATGGAGGTGAATATTTTTAAATAGAAACATTTTTTTTAAAACATTGGAATAAATAGTTACATTTTTTTCACAGAAGTTTAGAAATCTACCCATATACAGCATTGTAGCAGGACAGTATTATGATCGTTTTTTCTTACCCATTTTTTTTTAAACAAACATTTACTTGAGAGACAATATAACAGTAATTGATATGACATGGGAAGCAGTATGTCTTTAGAAGACCAAAATGACAGGTATTCCAAGGATGAACCTAGTGTTACACATTGCTATTCAGTGCAGTTGCTTAGTTCACAGGTATCAGCATATATAGTTAGTCAGGGCGAGAATCCTACCAATCAACTGCTAGTTTCAAAAGCTTGCTAAAGATTTTCAAGATCATTGCCTGAACCATCTTTGTGTTTATAAATATATGGTTTTGCTCCTGTCATGTTTCCTAGTTTTTCTCCTTGCCCTTTCTTCATTGTTTAATCCTTAAATTTTCACGTTCCTTTTAATTGTGTTATACATTTCTATTTGTATTTCTTCTTTTGAGTTCTTACACTAAGGAGACTATATGATATTCACACAGTTGGGTCTGGTTTATTTCACTTATGAGTATATCTTCAAGTGGCATCCACTTAAATATAAAGGTCTCATGTTTATCATTCTCTATAGTTGAGTAATACTGCATTGTATAAAAATGCCACATCTTTTTCAGACATTCCTAGGTGATGGGCATTTTGGTTGTTTCCAAGATGTGAGGATCACAAGTTGTGCAGCTGTAAACATAGGTGCATATATATTACTATGATATGACATTTTCAGTTCCTCTGAGAAAATTCCCAGTAGAGGGATAGCTGGCTTGAGTGGGATTTCCAGTCCTACTTTTTTAAGGTATTTCCACACTGGTTTCCATAATGGTTGCATCATTCCACATGTCCACCAACAGTAGAGAAGAGTTCCTTTTTCCCCACAGCCTTTCCAACATTTGTTGTTGACTTCTTTATGATAGCCATGCTTTCTGGGGTGAGATGATGTCTCAGTGTTGTTTTATTTTGCATTTCATGTGCAAAGCTAGTAATGTGGAGCATTTTTTCACATATTTATTCACTTCTCTAATTTTATCCTCTTAAAAAGTGTATGTTCATCTCAGATGCCAATTTTTGGATTGGGTCTTTAAATTTTGGGGCCCTAATATTTTTTAGTTCCTTATCAGTTCTAGAGCAGACCTTTGTCTGATTGCTTATTAGTTAATATTTTTTTCCAAATTTGTGGGTTGTCTTTTCATGTTGTTGGTAATTTCTTGTGAAGTGCCAAAACTTCTCAACAACAGGACATTCCAGTTATTAATTCTTTCAAGTGTTACCAAGGCAATTTGATTTTTTGTTCTTGAGCTCTTTGCCTACTCATATATCTTAAAGAGTTCCTCCTAATTTCTCTTCCAGGAGATTCAGTGTTTCTGTTTTAATGTTTAGTTTGTTAATCAATTTTGACTTTATCTTAGTCGATGGTGATAGAGCTGGGTCAAGTTTTAGTTTTTGGCATGTAGAGAGCCAGTTGTTCCAGCACCATTTGTTAAAAAAGGCTATCTTTCTTCCAGTAATCATGTTTGGTCCCTTTGTCAATGATCAGGTGGCTGAGTGTGTTCATAAAGGCTTCTGCATCTTCTAATCTATTCTATTGATCCTCAGATTTATTTTGTTGCCAATACCATGTTGATTTTATCACGGTAGCTTTGTAGTATAATTTCAAGACAGGAAATGTAATGCCTCCTGCCTTGTCTTTGTTGGCCAGGATTGCCTTTGGTATTCTAGGTCTTTTCTGGTTCCTAATACATTTTAGGAATGATTTCTCTAGGTGTGGGAGGTATCTTGGTGGTAGTTTGATAGGGATTGCATTAAATCTGTTCAACAATTTTGGGAGTATGGCCATCTTCACGACGTTGGTTCTTCCTATTTTGGAGCAGGGAGTATCTTTCCATTCTCTAAAATCATCTAAAATCTGTTTTTTCAGAGTACTGTGGTTTTCCTTGAAAAGATCTTTGACTTTTTTAGTTAGATTAATTCCAATGAATTTCATTTTCCACTGTGCTAGCATAAAAGGTATTGTTTCTCTAATTTCCCTCTCAATGTATTTGTTATCTGTGTAGAGGAATGCTATTGACTTTTGGGTATTGACTTTGTATCCTGCTGTGCTACTGAATTTGTGTATCAATTCTAGTAGCTTCTTGGTGGAGTTTTTTGGATCTTCTAAGTATAGTGTTATGTCATCTGCAAATAATGATAGTTTAACTTCTTCTTTACCTATTCTTATTCTTTTTATTTCTCTCTTTTATCTAATGGCTCTAGCTAATGATTCCAGAACTATATGGAATAGGAGTTGTCATAAGGACATCCTTGTCTTATACCAGATCTGAGAGTAAAATATTTTTATTTTTCCTCATTTAGAATTATGTTAGCCATTGTGTTGTCATAGATGGCTTTTATCAGATTGAAGTAGCAGTCATCTATTTTGATTTTCTTTTTCTTTCTTTTTTTTTTTTTTTTTTTTTTTTTTTTTTTTTTTTTTTTTTTTTTTTTTTTTTTTTTTTTTTTTTTTTTTTTTTTTTTTTTTTTTTTTTTGTGGAACTGGGAATCTGGGAATTGAACTCAAGCCTTTGAGCTTGCCAGGGAAGTGCTTATTCCACTGAACCATCTCCCCCGCCAATTTTCTGTAGGACTTCGAACATGAATGAGTGCTGATCTTTGTCAAAAGCCTTTTCTGCATCAATCAAGATGATCACATGTTTTTTAGATTTTGCTCTATTGATACAGTGTATTACATTTACAGATTTATTTATATTGAACCACCCTTGTATCCCTTGGATGAGGGCTACATGGTCATCATGTATAATCTTCTTGGTGATTTGCTATATTCTATTTGCTAGAACTTTATTCATGATTTTTACATCTCTATTCATGAGGGAGATTGGCCTGTAGTTATCTTTTTTAATTGCATATTTCCCTGGTTTTGGTATCAGTATAATACTTGCATACAGTGGAGGTGAATTTTGAAAGAAGCAACTTTATTAGGTACTTAGCTAATGTGAAAGATGGTGAAATATAGTCTGTAAAAGGGAACATGCTCATTAAGTGACAATTTCAACTTAGATTTCAATCACTACTACATATTATATTTTAAAATCATACTAGACAATTTACTTATGTAATATGAGAGCATTTATTCATTTGACAATGTAGAAACAAATATTTCCCCCCCCCGTAGGATATAATTTAATGTATTTAAAAATTCCCCATATACTTATCTTGATATCTGTGTTTTAAAAAATTTCGTAGAGAATACTGAACAGTAATATAAAAGAAAAAGTAAATGATACAGAACTTCACTAAGCAAAATAATATAAATTGGATAGTTCGCTGCACTGCTTAATGCTCTCTTCCAATTAGCTATTCTGACATCCCTATATATGCATGCGAAGTTTGAAAAATAAAGAAAAAAGTTATGAGAAATTAAGAAGAGAAAAATTTTAAAAGAATGCAAGAAAACAAATAATTAAATTACCATCCCAATTTATAATGAAACACTTAATATTTTCCTCTTCTGTCTAACATTTTGTTAAAGATTCTTATTTGAGAATCAAAAAATATGCACATAGGAAAGGAAGATGTAAAAATATGTGTGCTAACACACAGCATGAACTTATATATAGAAAATTCTAAGGAGACCACCAAAAATTACTACAACTTATAAGAGTGAAAAAGAGGTTACAGAGCATAAGATCATCATAGAAAAATGAGTTGTATTTCTGTATACTAGCAATGAACAACACAGCAATGAAATTAATAAAATAAGGCAATTACAATATATAAGCATGAAAACTACTTAGAAATTAATATAATAAATATTCAACACATATAAATTTAAACCTACAACATTGTTGAAATAGAATACAGCATGAAAAAAGGCATCAAATATACATAAATGGGAAATAATCATTATTTACGAAGCATCATTCTATTATAGGCAGATGTAGTATCATTCCTATCATAATTCCAGATACCTTTCTAATAAGTTAATAAAATTACTTAGAATTCACATGTTAAGGCAAGAATCCAGAACAGTTCAAACAGCCTTGAAGAACAGTATTAGACCTTTCAATTTTTAATTTTAAAAGTTAGTAGAAAGGCCAGTGAGACAGCTCAGCAGACTAGGAGCCTACTTAGGCAAGTGTAAGGACCTGGGTTCAATACATGGTACATGTGATGCCAGCCCTGCCCTTAGGGTGGGCTGAGCTGGCCACAGAGTCTGTGCAGAGGGGCACACATCTGTACTTCCAGCTCTGAGGAGGCTGGAAACAGGAGAATCACTGTGAGTGTGAGCTTTGTAGTGAGACCCTATGCAAAAAATAAATTAAAATAAGTAAATAATAGTGAGCTTTTATATAAATTAAAGTATATGCTTTAAACAATCCTATCAGTTAAACATCCTTAAACACTGGAAGGATGTACTTAGAAATCATAAAACTGGTGTGGCACTTTTTTGTAGAACACTTACAATTCAATAATGAGCAAATTTTTAAAAATAATCAGATTAGTAAAATGATAATTTGGATAAATAGTTCCCTTAGAGAATATATACATAACCAATTCATGTATGAAAAGTGCTGAAAAATATTAGCTACTATGAAAATTCAAATCAAAACCTCAATGAGTGATTACTTTTTTCCCATGACAATGTTTATAATCAGCAAAGATACACAATCCATAGTGTTAGGGAGCATACAGAGAAATTGGAACCTTCATTAAGAGCTGGTACAGATGCAAAACACTTCAGTCACTTTGATGACACACAGAGTAAGAGGACAATCACAGCCATGAGGCCAAGGAGAAGGAGGAATCTCATTGGGAGAGGAAATAAATGAAAATCTGGAGTTAGTCAAACACCAGAAGAACAACAAAGGACAGAAACTCATAGATACCTTTCAATAATAACATGATGTAAATGTTCTTAATTCTCCAATTAAAAGACATGAACTGGTAGATTGGATTAAACAACCAGCTCACCTACATGGAACCTGCCAGATGTATACCTCAACTAGAAAATACACTGAAAAAAAAAAAAAATGGAACTTGATTTCCAAGCATCTTAACCTTCCCCCCAAGCAAGTGTAGCTATAGTTCAATCTGATAAGGTAGAGATCAAGCTAGCCTTGGAGGAGATGAAGAAGGTTGCTACATATGGTCCGTATGTATTATTATGATTATTATTTTGTATTTAAGACAAGGTACACATGTACAGGGTCTCAGTGCACAGATCAGACTTGTAGTGATCCTCCTGTTTACAGTCTCCCGAGTGCTAGGATTACAGGTGTGCGTCACCATGCCCAGTCTCAGTTGCCATCTCAGGGCATCCCAGGGGTGGGGCTGGCACAGCAGGCCAGGGGTTCAAGCTCCCAGACTTTGTGTTTGCCTAAGCAGACGCTTTAATCCACTTGTCTATTCGGCCAGCCCACTCACTAT
>PVKA01049105.1:0-13450 GCA_004027165.1 Ctenomys sociabilis
TTTTTTTTTTTTTTTTTTTTTTTTTTTTTTTTTTTTTTTTTTTTTTTTTTTTTTTTTTTTTTTTTTTTTTTTTTTTTTTTTTTTTTTTTTTTTGTCTTTTTGAGACAGGGTCTCATTATGCAGTTCAGGCTGGCCTTAAGCTCACTTTGTAGCTCAGGCTGGTCTCGAACTCACAACAATCCTCCTGCCTCAGCCTCCCTAGTGCTGGGATTACAGGCATGCGCCACCATGCCCGGCAAATCCAGAGGCTTTAGAACACCAATTCTTAATCTGAATTTTAAGCCAGTCTCCCTTTAAAATTTGTAAATCACAGGAGACTATAGCACAAAATGTATTTCTAACTTCAATCTCCCCTTTCCAGAGAGGCCTTCTCTATTAATTTTCTATTCTAGAACTCAAGACCCTGGCTCACCTCTAAGCTCCTAATAAACAGCAAGCAAGGACATTAGATGCAGGTTAAGAGGACAGAAAACCAGTTGGCACTATAGTCTCTTTGTGTGTGTTTATCACAGATGCTTACCCACATCTAGACTCAAATCTACAGAAAGAGGATGAGACCCAAAGTCTGACAGGGTGAAGCAGAAGGATCACTAGTTCAAGCCCAGCCTGGGAAACCCAGTGACTTATGGAGATTCTGTCTCAGAATTAAAAAGAGCTGAGATTCAATCCTCAGTACCAGAAAAAAAAAAGACAAGTAGGAAAGAAATAAGGAAAGAAAGAGAGAGAAAGAAAAAAGAAAGATCATTAGTTACACAAAAATATGTACCAAAAAATTTCCTCTAAAATAGGAGGTAAAAAGAATTGCAAGTATATGTTGATCCATTGATTGTGAAAATGATTCCAAATTGCTCCATTTAGGGGCTGGGGAGATACCTCCAAAGTCTAAGAAACTATCTCACAAGTGCAGTGATCCAGGTTCAATTCCTAATACCACATGCTATGCTGCTGGCCTCTGAAATCATGTCTGTAATCCCAGCACTGGAGAGGCTGAGACAGGAGGATCACTATGATTCTGAGCTGCATAGTGAGACCCTGTACCAAATAAACAAATAAAATATTTTTTTAAAAAAATTGAATTGCTGTCTTTAGGTTCCATGCAAGAAGGTGTCAATCCTCAGTGCCAGAAAAAAAGAGATGAGCAAGAAAGGAAGGAAGGAAGGGAAGGAAAGAGGGAAGGATGGAGGGAGGGAAGAAGGAAAGAAGGAAGGAAAGAAGGAAGGAAGGAAGGAAGGAAGGAAGGAAGGAAGGAAGGAAGGAAGGAAGGAAGGAAAGAAGGAAGAAATAAAAGAAGGAAGGAAGGAAGGAAGGAAGGAAGGAAGGAAGGAAGGAAGGAAGGAAGGAAGGTAAAGAAAGATCAGTAGAGCAGTTACACAAAAATATGTACCAAAAAATTCCTCTAAAATAGGTTTAAAGGGGCCGGGGAGATGGCTCAGTGGAATAAGCACTTCCCTGGCAACCTCAAGGACCTGAGTTCAATCCCTAGTTCCACCAAAAAAATAAAAATAGGTTTAAAAAAAAAAGCCAGATACTGAGTAGGAAGGACAATAAAGACAGGGAGAATGGAAACATAAGGTGCAGTGCAAGCATTTACAAGGGTGTCACAGAGCTGGTACCTTCTGAATCCATAAATTTTACATGTGAAAAATGGGCAAGTACAGGCCATGTGCAGAATCATTCCAGCAACCCTATTAGTACCTGCTCAAGGGGTGCAGTGGGCAGAGGGCATCTTTTCCAAAACTCTCCTCCCCCAAGAATTCCATAAAATTCACCTTGCATTTTAATGAGGGGGCATCTACCTTGGTTCACAATTGGTCCTGCCAGGATATCACTGGGTAAATGGAGGGAGGTGGGTAGAAAAGGATGGAGAGAAGCAGCTGGGAAAGATACACTATCTTCATGAGAGACAACCTGGAGAATTTTAACTTGCTGCTTACTATGTGTTTGTTGTCTCAGTTATTCTTCTCTCATTGCAGGGAAAAATGCCCAACGCCCAAAATGAAGGAAGAAAAGCTTTATTTTGCTCATTGTTAATGGAAGTTCCATACTCAGCTGGCTCCAAGCAGAGCAGCACATACCAGGGAGCAATGTTTCATGGCAGCAGCAGAGAGCAGAAAGCAAAGGGAGTGGCAGCAGCTCAGGCAGCTGGCTAGCCTCTCATACCCCCTTACATTGTATGGCAAATTACCTGCACCCACAATAATAAATCACAAACTCCACAAGCCGCCCCATGACTGCATGAGGCTTTGGAGGGACACTTGTACACAAACCATAACACTGGTATAAGAACTGGCAAAGAACAAAGCCATCGTCTCTTTAATTTTTAAATTCCAAAGGAGCAATTTAGCTCTTTCCAAGCTAGTAAAAAGCTAAGAATAGCCAGCTGTGGTGGCACATGCCTGTAATCTCAGCACTCGGGAAGCTGAGGCAGGAGGATTGTTGTGAGTTCAAGACCAGCCTGAGCTACAAAGTGAAAAGAAGAAGAAGCTAAGAACTGCAGTTGCCCATGTACTCAAATTATAAGATTCAAACTTGACTTTGGAGTCAAAATAAATGTAACACCATTAGATATTTTCCACTGATCCCTCCTTTCAGTTCCACTGCATTTTGCTCAACAACCAGCTCATCTACATGTGGCTAGAGAGGAAAATACCCTCAAAGGCCACAGCAGGCCAAAGAGACCCAGGCAGGGCAGAAGACTCAGCCAGTCATCGAAACTCCACACTCCAGATTGAATTTCACAAGCAGGACAGACAGGCACCACCAAACTGGGTCCAGTGTCCTGGCTATGGCTTCTAATTCCCTAATCTTCTCTATCTATGACTCAAGGGAAAACATGGAAATGTTATACAGTCACCAAATATGTGGCTATTTCCAGGGGATCCAGAATTCTATCCCATTCCATTCCTTCCCAAGGAAAACACCTGTTCTTTTTGCTTTTATTTCCACCTACCTTCAGAAGCACATTCTGAATGTTGCCTCTGCAAAAGGTGACTACATTGAACATCTCAAGAATAACCAGACTAGTCCATGCATAGTGGCACATACCTGTAATCCCAGCACTGAGGAGGCTGAAAACAGGAGGATCACTAGGAGTCTGAGCTATGTAGTGAGACCCTGTAGATACATAAATGAAAAAAAAAAAAAAAAAGAATAAGAATAACCAGACTGGATATAAAGACACTTAGAAAACTGCATATTTTTTTCCCAAACTGGAAATTTTACTTCTTTAAAACACATCTGGGGAATCAATTATCTAACCAAGCTCTTCTGTAGTGTCACAGATATAGACACTACTCAAACTTCACGTTTCTCAAACTATAGCAATAGTTCTTTACCACCTAGCTGAGAGGCCAAGGAACTAAGGAAGCTCAGTCTGAAGAGCTGATAAAGAAGGAAATATTGGGCCGGGCGTGGTAGCGCATGCCTGTAATCCTAGCACTCAGGAGGTTGAGGCAGGATGATTGTTATGAGTTCGAGACCAGCCTGAGCTACAAAGTGAGCTTAAGGCCAGCCTGAACTGCATAATGAGACCCTGTCTCAAAAAGACAAAAAAAAAAAAAAAAAAAAAAAAAAAAAAAAAAAAAAAAAAAAAAAAAAAAAAAAAAAAAAAAAAAAAAAAAAAAAAAAGGAAATATCCAGATAGTAGCACAGACTCTGACAGTGACATAAGCTATCCATCCATTTATTCAATTAAAAAATAGTCAACAAAACTCCTACATCCAGAACACTACATGAGAAATGAAATAAGGAATGTAAAAATAGTTAAGCAATAGACTTCGGCTTCTAAAACTAAGTCAGGATATATATACCACATAATAATAAAGCAGAAAGCATTAACTGCTTAACAGAGGTACAGATGAGTTGTCATATTTATTGAAGTCAGAAAATTTGGAATTATTTCTGGTAGAAGAGATCAAGAAAATCATTACAGAGAAAGTATTTGGGATAACCTTTGAAAGATAGAATTTGGACCTCAAAGATGAAAGGAAAATCCATCCAGGTAGAAATTGGCCTAAGCAATAAATACATCTCAGGTTGCAAACATAGGCAGCAAGGCATTAATTTCCATATGAGTAGAAACTACAGTGCAAGAAACATGATGTTGGGGGAGGCTAGAAAAAATAATCCAGGCCTTTTCATATATGGCCTCCAATAAGCATTGAGAATTATATCCTGAACCACAAAGAGCCACTGAAAAGTTTCTGATCTTGGGGAGATGGGGTTTGGTGGCACAGTTTGGCTTTAGAATTAATCAGGCAAGGTAGATTAGAAAAGAATACAACATGCAGAATAAATCAGAACAAAACTACAGTGGTGTAAGTGGAAACAAAGAACCAAGACATCATCAGAGGGCATGAACACAGAGAGGTGGAGAAATGTTGTCAGGTTAGGGTCAATAGTGTCTGATCCCTGGTACCCACATGGGACAAAGGCATCAAAGGTTATCTGCAGTATGTACTCTAGATGTTTATAAAGATAGTAACACTGGCCAGGGAGATGGCTCAGTGGAATAAGCACTTCCCTGGCAAGTGTAAGGGCCCGAGTTCAATCCAGTTGCGCAAAAAAAAAAGATAGTAACACTTCCAATCAAAAAAAGGAACACAAAAGGTGATGACACACCCATTTTCACATATTTGCCACCAGCTAAAAGCATGCAGCTGGTGCCCAGAAGATTCAGGGCAACAAATGTAAAGGCAGCGTGCTCAGTCCTCGATCTGACTTGCCTCTCTCTGTGATCTGTGCCACTGCTAAGCCCTCCCTCCTAAAGTCCTCCTCTCCAGTTTCAGGACAGCATCTTTCCCTTTTTTCTCTGGGGCAATATTTACAACTCTCTATGAACTTATCTTCTTTTTTTATTTTTTTTCTGCAGAACCAGGGATTGAACTTGTCAGACCCTTGCACTTGCCAGGCAAGGACTTATTCTACTGCGCTATCTCCCCGGCCCCTCTGTGCAGGGCTTATCTTTTGCTGCTTGCCCTGCAGAGGGATGGATTTGAGAATGAGATTGCCTTCTCATTCTCTATCCTTCCCCCGAAAGTCTGTGCTGTATCTACTGAGTCAACTCCCTCATCTGCACTGTGCAGATGCAGCGCTGAACAGTGCAGGCACTGGAAGCAGCCTGGGCTCTCACCCCAGCTCTGGATTCATATCCCAGCCCTGCCTCTTGCTGGCAATCTGACTTCTACTTCTTGCATCTTTATCTTCATCAGAAAAACGTGGTCACATGGAGCTGGGGAGGTGGTTCAGTAGAATAAGCGCTTCCATGGCAAGCACAAGGGTCTCAGTTCAATCACCAGTTTTGCCAAAAAAAAAAAAAAAGACTCTGAAAAATGTGGTTACAGGGTTTTTACAGTGATTTAGCAGGAAGAGTAACACATAACCTGGCATTCAGTAAATCCTCAGTAATAGCAATCCTTTTTAAACAAAATCTATAGCTGAAAATCTAGATCTCTTTCTTTGTGGACAGTTCTGTATTGTTGGGAAGGATTCCTTGAGGTACTCATTGTCTCTTTCACTTCTGACAACCCCACCCCTGCTTCATATTTCCAACATTCAACCTATCATCCAAATTGGAAGCCTGGGAACTGTCCCAGGTTCCTTCTACTGGCTTACGCCTCCCCAATCCATCTGTCAGCAAACCCTATAACATACAATTCCAAACTTGTCAGTATGGCACAAAAGGCCCATCATCTTGCAGGCCTGCTTCCATGTCCCAGTTCATCTTCCATCACTCCTCCAGTTCCTAGTACGTGCTCACATTCTCTTCCGGCTTCCTCCCCAAGTACGTACCATTCCTCACAAGCATCACGCCATGTAGCCCAAATACATTTGCACATTTCTTTCCCTTCACAGAGCCTCCCAAATCCCAGGCCCACAGTGGATGTTTCTTATTTGCCTTCAAAGTCTCAGGGTCACGCTCAGAATGCCTGTCATTCTGGTCTTCTAAATACGTACTTCTTGTCATGACATACCAAGTATTATTATACTGTCTTCAAATAAAAGTTTTTTTGTTTTTTTTTTAATAAAGGGTAACAAATAAAATAAGACAAAAGAAAAAAGTCACAGGACAGTCTGCTACAATGCTGTATATGGATAGATTTCTAAATTTCTGTGTAAATATATGTAAGTGTTCATTCCTATTTTTTAAAATTTTTTCTTCATATTCTGTAAGGTCTTAAAGTTTAATATCTCAATACTTGATGGAAAATACCTGTTTCATGTTATGCCTACAATGTCTGATATTTAGACAGATAATGAGGGTAAACTAAACTGCATATGTTGCAAGGTAATAATAAGCTTCTCTTCTGGAGGGTTAACAACCTAAGTTTGCATATCAAAAATTGGAGAAATGGAAGGGCCTCAAGGTCAGCCAAGGTTTTGGCCCCAGCCTTTCAAGGTCAGTGAAGACTGAGGACATAGGAGAACCTGTACTGTAACATCATGTAACTCAGTTGTGTCCCAAATTTTCTGATCAAGGAGATTATGGAGCCACAGAGGAAAGCAATTGATGATAGATAGTGTGCCTAAGGAGAGTTACATGGAAAGAAAACATTCTCTCAGGCTTTCACAGAGAGCAAATTGGCTAAGCAATGGCCATGACTCATCCACATGGCTGACACTGACAAAGGATCTACAAAGTGCAGTACAGGGTTACAGGATAAACCCTGAGGGTTCCTGACTGACCTTATCAGATACAAAAGATACATTTCCTGTTACATAGGTCTTGCTTTAGCTTGGTCTTAACCATCATACAGAAAAGTATAAAAACGAGGTATATAAAGTAAAGCCATATTAATATACTGAGCCGTGAATAGCTCAAGTCAACAACTTCTGCGGATAACCCACTACTATTGTAGACTGCTGGACCGTGTTGGATTATTTTCCTGAATTCAAGCACCTATAATAATTGAATGACAATAGAACACCCATCTTTGACAGGACTAAACAAAAAAAGGGATACAAAGGAAGGACCATTTTGTATCTGTATAGACAGAATAGTTAGGATAGATATGCAGTTACTTTTGCTTAAATCAATGAGAAGATTTGTACTAATAGTCTTTGCACAGGATATCCTGTCTGCTTCTTGTACTATGGATAACCACTAGGAAGATAACATGTACAATGTATTAATTATTGAAACTGTCCTATTAATCTGCTTTGAAAATAAAAAACAAAGTCTCAGCTGTTTCATCCCCTGTGAAGCAAGGAGGTGGACAGGTAGATGTTGCATGGGTAGATGCCTTCTCTAGTTTGTAACACAGTATAGCCCCCTACACTGGAACTTACATTAGAATTACTGATTTTCTTTTCTTTCATCATAGGAAGTTGTAAGATGTTGAAGCAATGACTGTGACTCAACTCCCTTCCCACCCAACTAGCATAGAACATAGCACATAACAGATGGGGTTTTTTTTGTTTTTTTTTTTTTGTTTGTTTGTGTGTGTGTGTGTGTGTGTGTGTGTGTGTGTGTGTGTGTGTAACTGGGGATTTGAACTCAGGTCCTTGCACATGCCAGGAAAGCACTTATTCCACTGAGCCATCTCCCCGGCCCGTGGTAACTACATTTTAATACATAAATAAATGACTCAATATTTTTTCTTTTCTTCTTGTTTTTGGTCCTTTTGAGACAAGGTTTAACTATGCAGTTGAAGATGGCCTTGAACTCATAGCAATCCTGCTTCAGCCTCCCAAGCTCTAGGATTACAGGCATGCACCACCATGCCCAACAAATAAGTCATTTTTTAAACAAAGATAGAGCATGGGATTCCCAGTATTTTGTTATTTTGGTTGTTAGTATAGTTAGTCGTGGAATTCATACAGCTTGACTTAAAATTCAAAAGGTTTCCCTATGAAGCCCATGGCTTTGGAGCCATAATCAATAATTTTCTATCCTATTTTTCAAGACATATATCTTCTAAGAGCCAGGTATACAGCTTAGTGGCACAAGCACTTGCCTAGCCAGTGCAAAGTCCTGAGTTCAATTCTTGGTATTAAAACAAGAGATATATATATTTTTTAAGCTGAGTGGGATTTTTTTAATTTTTTATTTAGTGCTCTTCTGAATTTTCTAAACGCTGTGTAACTGGTCACTTGATCATGCCAAATCATGTTTTTGGCCCACCTGATGAAAACTAGCAAATTTAAAGGAATACCTGTAAAAACTCTAAGTAAGCAAATATAACTAAAATCTCTTTAATTTGAATAGTTGAATAAAGATTATTCTGAATGCTGTCATTGAATTGGGGAGGAACACCAAGACACTCTAGGTGACAAAATGTAAAGAACCTGTAGTATTGCTTGTGAAACACATTCTTCTAATTGAAAGGCAGCAAGGTTTCTAAGCGAGGATGAGCGTAGGGAGCACTTTGCAGGACAAGCAAGCCCACCAGATACCTGTCTGCGATGCTTGTGAGCACAGAGCCTTTAGTGCTGTCAGGCAGCCTCTTGGGGCCAACCTCTCTACCCTCTTTTTTATCATATCTTCATCTTTGGGGCTCTCCTGCCACCTACCCTTCAAGGTCCCTGCCTGCAGTGAGCTACCTGTTAAATGACAGCTTGACTCTGGGTCTGCATGTGCTCCCTGAGCCCAAGTGGAGGGCAGCTCTGTTTCCTTTCCTCTAGTTTGTTGACTGTTGACAATGCAGCCCCCTTTACATGAGTCTGTTCTGTGTAGTGCTGGAGATCAAACCCAGCACTTTGGAAGCACGTGCTAGTAAAAAAAAAAAAAAAAAAAAAAAAAAAAAAAAAAAAAAAAAAAAAAAAAAAAAACCTACCACTGAGTAGCAACCTCATCTGCCTCTTAGCCTTTTTTAGATAGTCAATTTCACATTGGAAGAATACAGATAATTCTAAGGCTCAAGAAAAGGTAACTACTAGGGCCTGGTGAGGCCGCACACCTGTACTACCAGCATGCCAAGAGGCTGTGGTTGGACAATCTTAAATTTGAGTCCAGCTTAGATAATTTAGAGACTTATTGAAACCCACTCTCTAAATTCTATAAAGGGATATATATGGATGTAGCTCAGTGACAGAGAGCCTCTGGGTTCCATCACTCACTCACTGGGGAGAGGGGAACCCTAAACTAGATCAGCAGCTCAGAGACCCATGACTTATACAATGCTGCCACCCATTGGTCAAAAATAAAAGTAACATTGGTCTTTAGATTTTTCTGACTGAAATGCTTACTAGGGACTTGGAATAGGCAGCAATTGAATTATTATTATCTCTACACTGCTGCTTCAGCAGTTAGTTATGAATCTCACTGTTACCCAGGCTGCCCTCAAACTCCTGGAATAAAATGATCCTCATTCATCGGTCTCTTAGTGGCAGGGACTACAGGCCTGTGCCACCGTGCCAGGCAACAAGAAGTTTTTATATCCATGACATAATCCCGCAGGCCTATGAACAGGGACTGCTGCAGAAAGAGGTTCTGGGAACGTGTGATAGGAAATCAGTTCCGACCCTAAAGATGGAGTTGAGGGAGAGAGAGAAAGGCTATGTGAAATGTCCCAGCAGCAAAACAAGGTTTGGAAAAAGAAAGGAAACACTAGGAAATGGAGCTCTCCCGTTCTCCACACACTAACTGAGGCCCACACATGCACAGGGGGAATCCGTTTAATCCTACTGGAGCCTTGGCAACTAGGACGTTTGTCCTGACTAGATCCCTCATTACTCAAGTGGGCAGAGCCAGCAGCATCTGTTCTCTTTCTACCACAGCACACCTCCTGTCCTGTTCTCACTAAGCAAATTAGAGCAGACTTTGACTAGGTGGCTTGGGTCAGATTCTGCTGCTAGGGTATTGAATCAAGCGTGAAACTGATGCTGAAATGGTGAACAGAGGGTTAGCTACTCCGGGAAATTTGGCTTACGGATTCTCCTTATTCACTGAAGACTTTTTTCCCCTTAATTGCCCTATTTCTCTCTCCTCTCTAAAATCTTCTGTCTATAGATTCAGTACTGACTCAAAGCTGTGCCACCCAGTTCAGCAGCCACTGTCTCCCTACCAGAGAGCTCTTGAAATGTGCCAGACCACATTGGTGTGCACCATATACATTAAATATACTCTAGTTTCTAACACTTCGTAAAAAAAAAGTAAATGACTTCATTAAAGATTTTAATACAGCACATTAACATGGCCACTTCAGAGATATTAGATTAAAGTCTAGCATTAAAGTTAATTTCATCTGTTTCTTTTATTTTTAATGAGACTTAGTATGGTTTAAATCATCAAAAATGCCACTCCCAAGCCACGTATGTTCAGGGGTGTGGCTTTCAGACTCTTAAATCTGGCAGCTGCTGTAATGGTCCGACCCATTGATGAGCTCATCACTGTTACAAAGTGGGGCTGAGCTGGAGGAGGCAAGTTGCTGAGGGTGTGGTCTGGAAGGGTGTACCCCATTCTCTGCCTTCGGACCCTGTTTTTGGCTGCCCTACCTGACCAGGCTTCCTCTACTGCGACTGTCTGCTACAATGCTTCTACGATGCAGCCAGCAATGGACGACACCTCTAACACCACAAGCAAAAGCAAATTTTACTTGTTAAGTAGTGGGTGTCAGGAATTTTGTCCCAACAATGGGAAAGCTGTCTAATACGTGACTATTAGAAAATATTAGGTAGCTCGGGTTTAAGGATGTGTAAGCATGTTTCTGTAAATAAAGACATTTGACACATTAATTAGTAGAGCCCAGAAATAAAGCAGAAATCTATTTTCTTCTCAGCTTATAGGCAGAAACTGCCACCTGAGGTTCAATTAAGACAACTATATTATTAAATGGGAGTTTCACATCGTGAGGAAACTAACAGCGCTCGATTTGCTCTGGTTGTGTCTCTCATGGATGACTGACTTGTTTGCCAATTATCTCAAGTTGTCATACTGCAGATTACATTAATAATGGTATAATTTATGTACTAGAAGCATGTGGCCTATCAGGCTCCACAATGAATTTTGCACTCCTTACACTAAAGAAAATGTAGCTGTTTCCATTCCACTCAGAACTGTGTTTGTAAGAAAAGCTGTGGAACATTCTCATCCCTACCAAGTCGCAACTCTTTAAATGATATAGAAATGGCATTGTAGGCCAAAGGCCGCTCATACCTAGATTAAACCAATTTTGCCTCAAAAGTCTCATTTCCACCCTCAAATTTAAAGACCCAATTCAGAAGTGGGCATCTGAGAAGAATACACACTTCTCAGAGGACGAAATTGAGAAAGCAAATAAATATATGAAAAAACACTCCACATCACTAGTCATCCGTGAAATGCAAATAAAAACAACACTGAGATACCATCTCACTCCAGAAAGAAAGGCTATCACAAGGAAATCAACCAACAACAAATGTTGGAGAGGTTGTGGGGAAAAGGGAACACTTCTCCACTGCTGGTGGAAATGTAGACTGGTACAACCATTGTGAAGGTCAGTGTGGAGCTCCTCAAAAGAGTGGGACTGGAAATCCCATTCAAGCCTGCTATCCCCCTACTGGGAATTTTCCCAGAGGAACTGAAAATATTGTATCATAGTGATATATGTGCACCTATGTTTATAGCAGCACAATGTGTGATAGCAAAATCTTGGAAACAACCAAGATGTCCATCACATGAGGAATGGTTGAAAAAGATGTGGTATTTCTATATAATGGAGTATTACTCAGCTATTAAGAATGATAAGCAAGCCCGGCGTGGTGGCGCAGGCCTGTAATCCCAGCACTCAGGAGGCTGAGGCAGGAGGATTGTTGTGAGTTCGAGACCAGCCTGAGCTACAAAGTGAGCTTAAGGCCAGCCTGGACTGCATAGTGACACCCTGTCTCAAAAAGGCAAAAAAAAAAAAAAAAAAAAAAAAAAAAAAAAAAAAAAAAAAAAAAAAAAAAAAAAAAAAAAAAAAAAAAAAAAAAAAAAAAAAAAAAAAGAATGATAAGCTTGAAGCATTTATACTGAAGTGGATGCCACTTGAACATATACTCATAAGTGAAATAAACCAGACACACATGTATAAATATCATATAGTCTCCCTAGTATAAGAAGCAAAAAGCAGAAATACAAATGGAAACGTACAACAACATCTAAAAACAATTGAGTCCGATAAGGCAAAGTGAATGGCATATGCTGCAGGATACTAATCAGCTTTTCTTCTGGATGGTTAACAACCTAAGCTCACAGATCAAAATTGGAGAAATAGAAGAGCCACAAGGCCAGCCAACATTTTGGCCCTAGCCTTTCAAGGTCAGCGAAGACTCAGGACATTGGTGAACCTGTACTACAACATCATGAAACTCAGTTGAGCTCCAAATTTTCTGAACAAGGAGATTATGGAGCCACAGAGGAAAGAGACTGATGATCTATAGTATGCCTGGGGAGAGTCACATGGAGAGAAACCTTTCTCTCAGGCTCTCACAGAGAGCAAACTGGTCAAGCATTGGCCGTGACTCATCCACATGGATGACACAGACAAAGGATCTACAGAATAAGGTACAGGACTACAAGATAAACCCTGAGGGGACTTCACTGACCTCATAAAAAACATAAAGTACATGTGTTGGTATATAGGTCTTGCTCTATCTAGGTCTTAACCATCCAGCAGAAAAGTATAAAAATGAAGTATACACTGCAGGGCCATAATAGTAAGTTGAGCTATAAATGGCTATGGTCGACAACTTCTTCGGATAACTCACTATTGTTGTGGAATGCTGGACTGTGTTGGATTGTGTTGTCAAGTTCAGGCACCTAAATTAGTTGAATGACAATGGAGTGCCCATCTTTGACAGGTGTAGACAAAGGAAAGGGTATAGAAAGGAAGAATCATGATGTGTGGGTATGGACAGTACAGTTGGGATAGCTAACGCCGTGCTTCTACATAATTCTATGAGAGGCAAGATTTGCACTGACGGTGGTTGGACTGGATATTATGTCGGCTTCTAGTACTATGGACAACCACTAGGAAAATAACAAGGTAGAAAGTATTAATTATTGAATCTTTGATGTAATTCAGGTATAAAAAATAAGATACACAAACAACTACACTATCTTAATTTACTGATGAGGTATACGCTATAATAATGTCTGTAAATATAATATCATGTATACACCTTTTGATACCAAAACATTATGAAAACAGTTTGCAATGTATTAATTTATCAAATCCATCTTGTCAAGGCATCTTAAAACTGTCTCAGCCGGGCGTGGTGGCACATGCCTATAATCCCAGCACTCGGGAGGCTGAGACAGGAGGATTGTTGTGAGTTCGAGACCAGCCCGAGCTACAAAGTAAGCTCGAGGCCAGCCTGAACAGCATAGTGAGACCCTGTCTCAAAAAGACAAAAAAAAAAAAAAAAAAAAACTGTCTCATTGATATTTGTACTTCAATAAAACAAAAATAAAAAAATTTTTTAAAAGTCTCATTTCCAAGCTAATGGATTTTTGGCAGATTTTTTTATCTCACCTAATACAAACCCAAAA
>PVKA01049106.1:0-13406 GCA_004027165.1 Ctenomys sociabilis
AGATGGCGCCCATATCCTGCTTCCTGATTCTTGTTTTTGTACAACTCATTGCCTTATTTAGTTATGATAAATCACCCTGTCGCCGAGGGCCTATCCGCGGGCGCTGCGTGGCTCCCCCTGATTGGATTGTGTATACTATATAACCTGTTGCATAAGGAAGTTGCACATGCTTGCACGGTAGGAGCCGCGGATAGCGGACGCATGTAGAGGCTTGCATCCCACTCGATAAAGGCTTGCTGAACCCTGCGTATGAGTGCCTGAGTGTCTTCTTCCGCGGGACGGGAGTGGCGCCGGGCACAGATGCAGCAACAGAAGCCAGTGGATGCAGAAGCACTGGCTATGTCATACCTGCACAGCAGATCGGATGTAGGCTGATGGTGCAGACAAACCGTTTCACTCAATCAAACCTACTCTTCCCTCCGACTAGTCAACGTCAAATGATCTGATCAATGTGTTTTGCTTTGTATTTCTATTATTTGCAGAATGAGAAAAACAACAAATTATCCGTGCTTAGTTTTAAATTGACAGCACACATCTATGCAAACGAGTTTGTCTATTGACTGTCATGCAATCGAGATGCACCCGCTCTCTGACCCTATCACTGAAACCTCTGTTCATCGACAGCCAAATTCCAAAAATGATACACAGAAGCACTTATTTCATAATAATGGTTTAGTTTCACACTAAAGTGTGAAAGTCCAATTTTTTGTCCGGCTTCGGTTTACCTATTGTGGTTCCATACTGGCATTTCTCCATGCACCCTCATTATACTGCTGTTCACCATCTGCCCGCCATCTTTCTCCCTAGGGCACCCCCTCTAGGGTGTATCCGTTTCAGCTGCATCGCCTTTTACATCTGAGGAAAGCTCACTAGGAACTGGGTTACTGCAGACAGCTGTTCAGGTTGTGTCCTGTTCTCGGGATCCTACGCAAGAGATGGAGGGAGATCTGCAATCTGAGCACGCTTTGTCCCCTAATCCCTGACAGTGACCTTTGACCACTGGAGAGAGAAAACCTTTGCTAACATGACCAATAGAGGAATGTATTTTCCTCTTTTGCCAACAGCACCTCACATATTGAAATCCTGCTTATGAGACACCATGAGAAGAAGAAATTTCTTCGCAAGAAAGAAACAACAAAGGGAACTACTTGCTTCTTCAGTCTCCTTTGCAGTGTGGCACTGGATGTGTAACTGAGGCTCAGCCAATCAGGTTTGTCTCTGTAGAGTTTGGGTGAGAATCTTGGACAACAGAACATTCTTTTGGGCAGCTTCGTGGAGGCAGCAGCCTCCCATAGTCAAGACTCACGTGTCCAGAGCACAGGTGCTGATGGTGAGAACTGCAATTCCTGACATCAGGCGATGGGGCAGAACTTAGCTGTGGGTCAGACCTGCACGCTGTCCCTGTGCACCTTCCCAATCTGGTTCTCAGCCTTTCTCCTGGTGTTACTCTTAACGCCCAGTTATTTCTGAATAAATTCCTTTCTTTTCTTCTTAAACTCCTTAAAGTCAATTTCTTTCACTATGTGATCAGTATCCTGGAGAATCTGCGCTCAGTGGGAAGCTAACAGGAAGTCTTTCCATTTCTCTACGTTTTTTTGCAAGCATGCTTTGATCTGGAGTCATTTTCTGTTGCTTTACAACATATTGAGAAGTTCTGGTAGCACTTCCAACTCTTTCCGGTTTGTAAATGCCAAGGTCAATGGGATCCAGCTCATATCTTGACTCTCATCGTATATCCATTTTCACTCTTTCTCTCACTGTGGTGCATGTTTGATCAGTGGTACAGATGGCCTTGTCCAGAGGAACTATGTGTGAGTTGCTTCTCTCCTCATATCCTTATCTTCATCTTTGGGATCAGTCTTTTCTATCTCTTCTGATTGTTGAGGTCCTAGAGGAGGGGTGAAGGAAGCGCCTGACATTGTTTCCTTGGCCAGTGCTGCTTTGGTGCGCACAAGATGGTCAACCCCACTTTAATGGGTGACCAGACACCACTGAAGCATAGTGCACAGGTGGGCTCTTCAGGAGGCCCTTCTAGGGCTCACATGCATGGGCCTCTGATATGGGAGAAGTGCGACAACTGGCCTCCCTTTGAACTTCCCTGCCCTGCCCTTTCAGTTTCTGCCCCTTGGCTAATCTCCTTTATTAGCAGGCAAACTTCTCAGAATGGAAACGACAAAACACTGCTTAAGCCTAGTACCTCCAGGGGTGTTTGTTGCACCCCAAGGAAACTCAGGCTCACATTCTATGAAACATCAAATAGTGGGAATAGAAACTTGCCACTGTTGCCTTTTTTCAATTTCTGTCCTATTCAAACACGTATACACACACCTGGGGTGGGAGGAGTTACAAAGAGGTAGCTGTACCTGCCATACTTATAAGGAAGTGCAGGTAAGAGCAGAGATGTAAGGGCTGGACAAATAGCTCAGGGGATTAAAGCACCTGCAAGTAGGGGTCAGCGGTGGGGATGGGGGGTGGGGGGTGGGGGTGGGGGAGTGGGGTTTGATCTCCCGGCCTGCCTTGCCAGCCCTGCCCCTGGGGCGTGCTGAGATAACTGAGACTGGGCGTGGTAGTGCGCCTGTAATCCCAGCTCTGGGGAGGCTGTGAACCGGCGGATCACTACGCGTCCAAGTCCAATCTAACAGTGAGACCCTGAAAACCCTGTAGACACTTCCCTAAAGTACGAGAGAGGCAGAGACACTGGCTTCCACCTCTTGCTAGCTTTCCTCATCTCTGGGGTCATTTTTCCTGCTTCCCTCTCTATCCTTAGCTAGTTTGTCATCAGGAGGAAAACACATTTCCTTTCTCATATTATGAAGAAAATGACTCCATGCGGATGATGACTTCCCCAGTGATAGAACTCTGACAAACGGAATTCTTCAGGTTTTCCTCTACAGGCTTTGAGATGGGGAACGAAGGGCTTGCTGGGGCTATCAGAGCTAGTCTTCTGATGCTTTTTATTAAGTCCTACAAAGATTTGGATCCCCTGTTCAGAATTTGGGCCATTTGTTTTCCTTGGCTTTGATATGGTAGCTACAGTTCTCTGAGAAAATTCTATTCACCTTCCTGCTGTGCTGGCAGTAAGGGCAGGATTCACGGAGCTTTGTCCAATACAGCTCGTGGTGTCTTAACTTCCATGTCTTCTTCCCGTTGGCATCTTGACTTACTTTTGGGACATTTCACCTCCCTTTCATCCTGTGCTCTTAGAGGAACTCTCTACTCCCTCTATAGAAGTCTCAAAGGCCCAATTCTTCCTGTTCTCCTAGGATGTCCAGGAGGGAATAAGGAATTCAAGTTCAGCCAAATAGATGTTCTCGCTTATGACTCCAATCTGAGGACATGATGTGAGGACTAAGGAAAGAAGCGGCTCAAGTGCACTAACCTCAGCCGGGAAGCCTGGCCAGTGTTTTCTGCTTGCAGACTATGGCTTTGATTCTTCCTTCCTGGTCCTTTGGAGAAATTTTTGCTCAATTTCAGCTCTGGTCTCATAGCTGACCACTATTCTGGAATCCCTCAGTTTCGTTTTTTTCTTGGGCCAGTCAGATTTGGCCTCTGTCCCTTGACAGCAAGCATCCTGACTGACATGGCAAACATTCATATCGCAGACTAAGGGAGATGCTTGCACACAGGTTGCTTCTCTGATGTGTGACACTGTCACGGTCACCTTTAAGATCTTCTATAAGCTTCTTTTCACACAAAATTATAAGAAATTCTCAGTATGCAAAATGTTTAGATTTGAAACTGCAGCAGATCTATTCATCGTGTCAAATGTGGTGATTAGAAAAGGCAATGCCAGGAAGATGCTGTATCCTCTTTACCTGCCACAATTTTTGATCTTGGCATATGCGAGATGGAGACTTTTTTTTAACCACTTGAAACATGGCAGTATGCTGAAGGAGATCTACTTTTACAGGAATATTCTAGATGGCCATGCTGTCAACTCCAGAGCTGCCCCAGCCTGGTGCTGTACCAAGAAATATGCCAGTGATGATTTTACAAATTGCTAGATATGTCCAAGAGTCATAGAAATAATGTAACATTTAAATAAAATGAAATAAAATGTCCCAGAAACACAAGCATCCACCTAGAAGTTTGACAAATTCAGGCCTCACATCAGACTTCGAATCTAAATCTCACATTTAGAAAAATACCCCAGCCAATTAACCTGCACCTTAAAATTCAAAGATTGGTATAGAAAATGTCAGAGGACATTGAGAATAATAAAAGCTATTTCCTGAACCTTGTTCTCAGCACACTCCACACACATGCAACACACTGAATTTGGTCATTATGATAAATATACTTCTTACCAAGGCCACATTTTAAAAGTGAAAGACACTGATTCAGGGGAAATAAGTAGCTCGGTGTGGAATCCCATTGTTGCGCTTCTTTGTAAGAATACCAGTTTCCTCCCATCTATGGAAATACACTGCATAAAGAGACAGAGAAACACCTTTAACTCCTACTATGGAGTCGCTGCCACAAATAGGATTACTTCATTTACCTTTCTCTCCCTTCCTTTTTCCCAATATTTTAAAAAGTGACTGCTATCTTCGAAGTTCTGGACAAGCGTCATCCTTGGGAAGAGAGTGTAATGAAAATCTAGAACAAAGGGAAGAAGACCGAAATGAAGACATTCTTAGGGACGCACATGAGCCAACCCTCCCCTCCACAGTTGGTGATACAGACTACGCATTGGTGGCTGCTTTGTGTTGTGAGGAGAAATGAAGCCGCTTGTCCAAGAGCTTCCAAGTCTTCTGAGCAAAGATTCATTTTAAGAAAAGTTAAATTCTGTAAACCAGACTGTCCTTGAGGAAAAAAATTTTTTTGCTAAATTTATGTATTTGGTACAGGGTCTCACTAGGCAGCTTGGACTCATAGTGGTCATCCTATTTTCAGCCTCCCCAGCCTTGAGAATTCAGGTGCGCGCCACCTTGCCTGGTCTTGGTGGCTGGCTCAGCACATCCAAGAATAGATCAGTGCATTTCTGAGACAGGTGACAGGATGAGACAGGTGGGCTTTGAGGTCAGACCTTGAATCACCCCCCCAACACTCACATACACTCACTAGTTTTGTGATCATGGATGAGTTCATTCATTGATCTCTCTGTACCTTCTTTTTCTTACCTGCAAAATGGAAATATTGATACATATTTCTTGCCATTGTTAGGACTGATGAAGTAAAAATGTTAGCTTTCTGCCATATTTATATCTGGAATATATCCAAATTCTTTTGAATTTAGTTTGCTAATATGTCATTCAGGGTCTCTGGGTCTACATTCAGGATGATTATTGGTCTGTGTTTTTATATCTTCCTGTGATCTTCTTGTTTAGTTAATTGTTCATCCATTCATTAAAAAAGAAATCTACTGAAAAAGCCATTTTAGTTTTAATATAATTAACAATCAGTGAAGGATCAAATTAATTCAATCAATAAACACTAGGGAGGGGAAAAAATACAATAATTTCATTTGATGTGGAAAAACATCTGACAATGCTAAAAAAATTATTGATGGAAAAACATGAATGAAAAGAAGTTTCTCAATCAATGAAAAGTATTTATAAACTTTACATTTCACTTAGTGATAAAAGGCTACTTTTGACCTAAGATGAGAAACAAAACTACTATTTCTTGCCACCTTTATTCAGCATTACACTGAGTGTCCTACCCAGTGCAAAAAGGGAAGCAAATCAATTTTTTAAAAAAATCCATATTTATTTACATACAGAAAAATTTCACAGAATCTTTTTTAAAAAAAAGAAAAAAGAAAATGCTATTAGAACTAGTAAGTAAATTTAAATGTTGCAGAGTAAAAAGCCAGGACTCCATTGGGGAGAGATTCAACATGGCTGAATAAAGAAGGACTGACACTTGAGTTTCTCAAAAGGTATCAATTGAAAAGACAGATAATTGGGAGAAAGGAGGGACATACATTCTAATACCATGATTAATCTGAGATAAAAGACTTGTCGATCAAATAAAACAGTCTCAGGACTTTATAAAATAATAAACCACCCCACAGGCCTGCTTGTGGGTTTACCATCAGCAAGATTTGGATGAGAGCAGTAATTACCATTCCGGGCTGGGGAGATGGCTCAGTGGAATAAGCGCTTCCCTGGCAAGCACAAGGGCCTGAGTTCAATCCCTAGTTCTGCCAAAAAAAAAAAAAAAAAAAAAAAAAAAAAAACAGAAAGAAGATGAAGGTATGGCAAAGGTGAACTCAATCGACACAGGATTGACCTAGAATATAAAGTCCCTCACCTCCTTTGATTTCCTGCAAACAGAGAACACTGCAGCCTAGTAACAAATTTTGCTGGTATGCATGGGGATGGGTGACTGCTCTCTGCCTGGCAGGCCACTGTTTTTTTTTTTTTTTTTTTTTTTTTTTTTTTTTTTAGGAAGGGTCTACAGGGGTCTCACTACTAAATTGGACTCACAGTGATCCACCTGTTTACAGCCTCCCCAGAGATGGGATTACAGGCTGTGCACTTCCACATCCAGTCTCAATTGTTGTCTCAGTGTGCCCTGGGGGTGGGTCTAGCACTACAGGTCCAGGGATTGAAACCCTGCCACTTGCAGACACTTTAATCTGCTGAACTATTTGGTCAGCCCTAATTTTTCTGTCTTTCTTCTCTTTTGCTTTCTTTCTCAGTAGAGCACCATAACCACTAACTGGAACATCTAGTAACAATAAGGCTAGGGACCATCTATGGCACTGAGGATTACTAGTGAAACAACACAACTCCTTCTGCCCTATGATGGGCTCAAAAGAGGGACTTGGACCATCCCATGGCACCCAAGACAAGCACATCACTAATCTGCAACTGGTGATCACTAACACAAACACCCTTGGGCCAGGAAGTCAGCACTCCCTCCAACTTGTAACAACCAGCTCAGGACAAACTAGCAACCACCAGCATAGCATGAGACAAGGGAGACAGAGAGTGAGAGGAGCAGTGGTGTGGAATGGAGCAGGCTGTTCAGGGCCTGGGGGGAGCCAACTGTACATGGGACTGGGAGCCGCCGTGGGCTGTCTGTTTGAGGGTGCCACAGCAACCAGGAGAGCATCACAGAGACAGATAGGGTAAGGAATGTAGGCAGGCCATCCACAAAGCTGCTGGCTAAAGACCAGAGGCCAAGTTCCACCCCACAGCCAGCCCAGCACTAATCCTATTGCAGAACTGGTGGGATACTGATTTAGATACTACCACAGAACAATGGATACCAGAGGAATTTTATTTTTTTGTTTGTGTATATTGTTTCCCTTTTATTATCTGGTTGGGTTTTCTTCTCTTCCTCTTCCTCCTCCTTCTCTTCTTTTTCTTCTTCCTCTTTTTCCTCTTCTTCCTCCTCTCTCTCCTCCTCCTCCTTACAAAAGTGAAGATAGAATTTCAGACCTAGAAGACAGGATTGTGGTTAGTGATCGTGGAAAGAAAGGTCTCTTAAAAATAAGAAAGGATCATGAAAAAAACAATCCAGCAGTTGCAAGGTGATGCAAAGAACTATATTATAAAATGGATTTGAGTTAGTGAAAAAGCAGGAGGGAGCACAAATGATATAAAAACTGTTCACAGAAAAAAGGGAAGAAAACTTCCCAAACATGGAAAATAAATTTGATATACAAATAAGTTAGGCATATAGAACTCCAATTATCCATGACCAAAATAAATATATAGTAAGGCATATAATAATAATTAAGACTTCTGAAATTCACCCAAAGAACAGACTATTAGAAGCTGTTAGAAAAAAAACCACAAATCAACTCTAAAGGAAAATCCATCAGAATTATAGCTGAAGTCTCAACACAAACACTTAGGTCAAGGAGAATTTGAAGTGAAATATTCTAAGTGCAGAAATAAAATAACTTCCAACCCAGATTAATGTACCATGTATATCTTTCAGAATTAATGGAGAAATTAGGTACTTCAGTGACAAAGAATGACTGAAATTCATGATCACTGAACCAGCTCTCCAATGTGTTCTGAAAGATATTGTAGAGAAACATAACAACGTACAAAAATCGAAGGATGCTAATAGGAATAGGCCATGAGGAAGGGCAAGCAATTAAACAGGGTAAGACAAGGAGCCAAAAGAGGACAGTAATATGACAAGGATAGTTCAATACATGTCAGTTACAACCATCAATGCAAATGGTATCAACTCACTAAACAAAGAAATCCTGTCAGAATTGCACAAGATAAAAAATCCAATGATATGCTGCATAGAAGAAATATATTTAAGTCAAAAAATAATATACTGAAAGTCAAAGAATTGAAAAAATATTCCATGTGACAGGAACCAAGAAAAAAGCAGGGGTAGCTATTCTATTTGCAGACAATGTGTCAAACCAAGACAAATCAAAAGAGATAAAGAAGGGCACTATGTTCTTGTTAAGAGAAAACTCCAAGAATAGATTGCAATCATAAATATATATACACCAAAGCTGGGCGTGGTGGCGCATGCCTATAATCCCAGCACTTGGGAGGCTGAGGCAGGAGGACTGTTGTGAGTTTGAGACCAGCCTGAGCTACAAAGTGAGCTTAAGGCCAGCCTGAACTGCATAGTGAGACCCTGTCTCAAAAAAAAAAAAAATAAATATATATACACCAAATATGGGAACACCCACTTATATAAAACAAATATTACTGGACACAAAAAATCAAATAAACACTAACACAGTTATAATGGAAGACCTTAACACCCCATTGTCACAAATAGATTATCTGAAAAAAAAAACACAAATAGATTAACTAGACAATAATCAATAAAGAAATGTCAGAACTGAACCAAGCCTGTGAACAAATGGACTTAGTAGATGTCTGCAGAGTGGTCCAACTCACATCAGAGTGTACATTCTTCTCAGCTGCCGATGGGGTGTCTCCAAAATAGATCACATATAGCACAGGGAACATGTGCAAATAAATGAAAGGAACTGAAATTATCCCATGCAAATTATCTGACCATAACACAATGAAATTGGACATCAATAGCAAAAGAAACCATAGAAACTCTATAAATATATGAAATTAAATAACAGTATACTGAACAATGAATGAGCCACAAATGATGTTAAAGAAACAATTAATATCCAAGGGCTGGGGAGACACATCTGTAGAATAAGTGCTTGCCTGGCAAGCGCAAGATCCTAGGTTCAATCCCTGGTACTGCAATAATAATAATAATAATAATAATAATAATAATATCCATAACTAAATGATAATGCTGAGACAACATACAGGAATTTAAGGGACACAATGAAAGGAGACCTAAGAGGGTAACTTATAGCAGTGAATACCCATATCAATAAAACAGAAAAACAAACAACCTAATGTTGAATCTCAAATCTGTAGGGAAGAGAAGCCAAACCCAAGCTTGTATGAGGGAAAAAATTATAAAGATCAGAGCAGAAATGCAACTGAGATTAAGAATACAGGGGTTGGGGATATAGCTCTGTGGTATAAGCACCTGCCTGGCAACTGCAAGTTCCTGAGTTCAATCTCTGGTACTGAAAAAAAAAAAAAAGAAAAAGAAAAGAAAATTGATTAACCCCTAGCCAACTACATAAAAAAAAAAGGGAGAAACTCAAATCATGCAATTAAGAATAGAAAGGATAAAATCACAACAGATCCTTCAGAAATCCAGCAGATCATCAATACCTACTTTGAGAAAATTTATTCTAATAAAGTAGAAAACACAGATGAAGTGGACAAATTCCTACTACATATGAACAAAGCCAAATCAAGAAGATCTAAAAATACTGACTAACCCAATGACAGTCAAAGAAATTGAAAATGTAATTAAAAACTACCAACAAAGAACATCCCGGGTTCTGATGGACACAGCTGAGCTGTACAAGAAATTTAGAAAAGGTCTAATGGCACTACTTCTCAAACTCCTCAATGAAATAGAAAGGGAAGCAATATTCCCAAACTTCATCGTGATGTCAAAACCAGAGAAAGATCCAATCAAAAAAGAGAACTACAGGCCAATCTCCCTAATGGACATATATACAAAAATCCTCCATAAAACACTGACAAATAGAATGCAATGAGTCAAGAAGATTATACACCATGACCAAGTAGGACTCATTCTAGATATGCAGGGTTGGTTTAATATGCACAAATCGATAAATGTGATACACCATATCAACAGAGCAAAGGGCAAAAATCACATGATCATCTCAATAGATGCAGAAAAAAATGTTTGGCCAAGTCCAACACACATGAATGATAAAACTTTGCAGAAAACTGGAATAGATGATCTTTACCTCAATCTGATAATAGCCATCTACGGAGGATTGACTGGTGACAACACCCAGCTGAACTGAACCAGTGTGGAACAGACAACAATGGAGAAGAAATGAAGCTGTTGGAAGCTGCTAGGTAAGCTGTAAGGAGCTGTTGGTTTTCTGGGAGGAGCTTGTTATGCTGGCTTTCCTGATGAACTCAGCTGCTCTCATTATCAAAGGAGCTTGGATCTTTGTTGTCACCAAGAATGGCTGTGGTTCCTTTTGGGAGAGCTCTGGTCCTCACTTTGAGCATTGCTTCCTGGCTCTGGTGGGGGAGATGGTGCACTGCTCAGTCTCCAGGAGAAGCTGTGCATGCTAACTTTTCTGATGTGAACTTGTCTATTCTCATCGTCAGAGGAGCTTCAGGATCACTGCTGCTGAGGATGCTGTGGTGTTTTTTCTTGGGAACTCTGGTTCTTTCTTTGAGCATAGTTTCTGGCTCCAGTTCAAATCCCTCAGGCTACTAGCACAGATTCTTCATCTGGCTGGCACAGATTTTCCAGCCTTCCCAGCACAGACCAGTGAAGTGGCCTTGCATGAGACATTGCTGTGGGTTCCTGGGCTCCAGTTGGACTCATGGGGGGCACTGGTATGGGCTCTAGGTCTTCAGCTGGACCCATGCCCGACATTACCATGGGATCCAGGACCTTAGCTGGATTCTTTTTTTTATGAGCAGAATAGATTTATTGATGGAAAGAAAGCTCCCATCCAAGAGAGGGACAGGAGGGGGGCCTGAGTGGGTAGTTCGCCTCTCAGCTGGATTCTTTAGTCTTTGGTGGGTGGAAAGATTTCCTGCATTCTCTTTGTATGTGACTCTCTGGGTAACTTATAAAACAGTTTTATAATTAAGACTAAGTGTACTATATTATATTGTTTACCCTTGCAAAATCACAAACTAGAATACCATCCATCTATGACAAACAGGTAGGCAACATCATACTAAATGGTCAGAAACTAAAAGCTCTCACTCTGAAATCAGCAACAAGATAAAGATGTCCACTATCACCACTGCTATTCAATGTAACTCTAGAATCATGAACCAGAACAATTGCACAAGAGAAAGAAATTAAAGGAATAAAGATAGGAAAGGAAAAAGTTAAATTATTGTTATCTGTAGATAACATGATACTCTACATAGAAGAAAATAAAGTCAACCAAAAGCCTTCTAGATATAATATCTGAATTCAGCAGTACAGCTGAATACAGTCATCACTTAAAAATCAATACCCTTCCTGTACAAACTCATTGAAAGAAAAATTAGGAAAACTACACCCTTGATAATAGCTTTGAAAAAAAGAAAGAAAAGAAAAAGAAAAACTTAAGAATCCATTTAACAAAAGAAGTAAAAGATCTATGCATTGAAAATTATGGTTCTCTGAAAAAAAGAGATTGAAGAGTATATATCAAAAGATGGAAGAATCTTTTATTCATTGACAGGAAGAACCAATATAGTGAAAATTGCCTTATTCCCCAAATTGTTATGGAGATTTAATGCAATGTTGATCAAAATACCATTAACATACCTCACAGAACTAGACGAAATATTCCTAAAATTTATTTGAAGACAGAAAAGACCTAGAATAGCAAAAACAATTCTGGGAAGCAAATACAAAGCAGGGGGCATTACAGTCCCTTACTTGAAATTATACTATAAAGCTACTGTGATAAAATTAGCATGGTACTAGCAAAAAAAAACAAAACAAAAAAAAAAAACAAAAAAAAAACAGACCTGAGGATCAAAGGAACAGATTAGAAGATCTATGCACAACTACAAACACATTCACCGACTTTATCTTTGACAAAGGGGCCAAACATATTCACTCATAGACAGTCCCTTTAATACGTGTACTGGAAAAAATGGCTCTCCACATCTTCCTCACTCCCGCCCGCGCCCGCCCAGCCCTAGAGACCTCCGGAGACAGCAAGACCAACGCCAGCAGTCTACTCGATCTGGCCCGCGCCTGCCCAGCCAGAGACTGGCCTGAGACAGTGGCTGAATCCAGCGGCTTTCTGGATCCCTCGCCAAGCTCTCCCAGCGAGAGCGAATTTACAGGACTCACCAGGCTTCCCAGATCAGTCAGAGTGTGGTGAGTCTGAGGGAGAGCCTTTGGCTTCTTCCCACGCCCGCTACGTGGATCCCTGTCCCCAACCCCTCTAAGATAGTGACTGAACTGAAACCTCAGGACCCACTCACCAACACCTCCCCGGATCCCCTGACCTAAAGCCCACTGATCGAGTGGGAATTTCCCCGATTCTCTGGGCATCAAAGGTCAGTGAGTGTAGAACTCCAGGCACACCGTGCCTGAGATACATTTCCCAGGGATTAACTGCCCCCCACGCCCCATGGCCCGGTGACAGCTCCAGGCACACTGTGCCAGAGAAACATTTCCAGGTGATTACCGGTCCCACCCCACAGCCCCAGACCCAGTGCAGGTCGGCCTGGAGTGAGAACTCCAAGCCTGCCACACTGGAGGGACATATCTCAGCAATCCACGGTCCCATGCTACGGACCAAAACCCAGCACAGCCTGGCCTATGAGTGAGGGCTCCAGGCCCACTGCACCAGAGGGACCTTTCCCAGCCTTCTCGGGTTACAGCCTATAGACCCAGACCCAGCACAAGCTGGCCAACCCAGTACAGCCTACTCAGTGAATAAGATCATCCACTATCCTTTTGTGAGCCCAGAAGACCCACCAAAGCCCAGGCCCTCCCACCTGGGGAACAACCTGCCTGACACAGGAGGGCTAGCCCCGGGAACCAACAGAGGGGAACCAAAACAGCTGCAGCAAAAAAGGAACTGAACACAACAGCTAGACCCAGGATAGGCATACCTGGAAAATCTCAAACTTAATAGACTGGCACCCGAATCTCACAACAAGCTAATCTTAGAGCTGCACCAAAGCTCTACACCAAAGGTCAAAGGTCAGTGCTATACAAAATGACAAAGAGAAGGGGAAAAATGCAATCCCAGACCTCGAGTCCATCAGGAAGGGCAGAGGACACTAGCTCAGCTGCAACGAATGAAGTAACAGATACAGCAGCAAAGGAACAACAGCAGAAAGCTATAGAGGAAATAAAACAAGAAGTAATTCCCCAAATTAAAAAAGAAATATTTGAATACA
>PVKA01049107.1:0-13434 GCA_004027165.1 Ctenomys sociabilis
ATAATATCTGTAAATATAATATCATGTATGCACCTTGTACAATACCAAAACATTATGAAAACAGTTTTCAATGTATTAATTTATCGAATCTATATTGTTAAGGTGTCTTGAAACTGTCTGAGTGACATTTGTACTTCAATAAAATGAAAGGAAAAAAAAAAGAGAAAGTAGCTGTATATCTATCCTATTTTGAATCTACAGATACAACATGGTCCTTCTTTTGTATCTCCTTTTTTGTTTAGTTTTGTCAGAGATGTGCATACAATTGTCATTTAAATATTGTAGGTGTATGAATTCATCAAATTTAAAAATTTTTCTAGTCCTAAAACATCTGCTCTCTATGTAAAAAGAAAAGTAGTCACTCCAATGCTTGCTGGTGCAGACTTACTCTTGCCTGTGTGGAGGACACTTGGGAAAAGGAGATATCTTTTGATCTCTTTTTCTCCAGATTTGTGATGTGTATGCCTGAGGTTATTTTCACATATTCCCCTTTATTCTGATAAAGCCAAGATGCTACTAACAAAGTTAAATGCAAATATTCCCATGAAGAATGTTAAATCATTGAGAAACCTATGCACACTTAATTTTATTATAATGGTTGACGTCCTGAATCTTTAATATGTGTCTAGGTTGCTGGGAGTATGTAGCTTGGCGAAGCTAACTAATGCACTGTAAGAAAAAATTTGTTTTCACAGAATAATTGTGTTTACCAAATTATTATTATTATTTTCTTGAGGAGTAAGGCTCCTTATAGATGTTTCTTATTTCTGTGGGTTTTTTGGTTACTAACTTAGCTTTTTTGGATGCTGGTATATATCCCTTTCTTTTGGTATGCATTAACCCATGAATGGAACAAACTTCCACTCCCTTCAGTGTGCCCAAGTACAATTGATACAAATCAGCTACTTAAAGTAAAATGTATTGATTAAAGTGGATTTTTGACTATTCTTGCTTACCAAGTATTTCATAACCCATCCCCTGTCACAGGAATAGTACATATGTAGGTATATTTTTAAGTTTTAGGGTATAGTGTTCTAGAAGTTCACTACAGCCTAAAACCCAAGAGACAATTGTGCAGACTCAGTCAATTTAAGATAAACAGGTCAGACAATTAGATCTGAGGTAAAATAACAAGATAGGTGCAGGAGGCACTATGTGAAATCTAAATGAATTCATGTCTGAAATGAGCTCTAGCTCTTGATTTTTTAATTTATGTAATCCAATAAATTCTCTTTTGGCTAACACTACTGTTCATGACAGAAATAGCATGCAGAATTAAAAAATGTTGATGCAACATAGGAAAAGTGGAGAAAAATTCTAGGATAAAACTAACATAGAACAAGTGGACAATAATATTTATAAAGCATTAGCACCACTGTATTTATTCCTTATGTCTTAGTTACACTTCTCTTGTTCCTGGGACAAATACCCAACACCCAAAATGAAGGAAGGAAAGGTTTACTTAGCTCACAGTTACGGGAGGTTTCAGTCCATACTGGGCTGGCTCCAAGGCAGAGCGGCACAAGGCAGAGAGCAGCAGTTCATGGCAGCTGAACGGCAACAATGCAACAAGAGCAATCGCTACAGAAAGTCTGTCTCTGTCTCTTATGCTACATTCAGGCTCTCTGCCCTAGGCTGGGAGACGTACTCACACCCATAATCCCAGCAGTACTAAAACCCGTAATCTCAGCCTAGTATTCACATAATCCCAGGGGATCATGAGTTAATCACAAACTCTAGAAATCCCGTCCCATGACTACATGAGGCTTTTGGGGGACAACTAGACACAAACCGTAACACCTTAGATCATCTTTTACCTCTTTTCCACACTCTCTCCATTGTAATGAATTGCTTTTCTTTTATGTTTTATCAGAATCTCCCTTCTCTCCTAGGAGCCCTCTCACCCTTTTACTTTTACCAAGAAGCACAATTAAGGTTTTTGTGCAAAACGCCTCAGTGTAGCAGAGTGAACTAGAAACTTTGCAGAATTGGTCAGCTAGTATTTTCTTAATTATGATAGGGTGTACACATGCATGAAACACAGGCTGGTCTTCAGGTCTTCAGACTTGGACATATTGTCCTGGCTATCATTTTATCTCCTATGATTTTCCAGTTTGCAGATCATGAGATTTCCCATCTTTCTCTCCTCATTCATGTGAGCCATGTGAGTGTGTGTGTGTGTGTGTGTGTGTGTGTGTGTGTGTGTGTGTGTGTTTATGTTACATTTTACTTCTCTGGGAACTTGAATTATACAGATTTTTGAACTAAAAGGATAACTTATGAGTTGAAATTCCTGGAATTGGTTCTCCAGTCCCTTTAAATGTATTCATGACTGGGGCCAGCCTGATAGCTCAGCAGACTAAAGCACCTTCTTAGGCAGAGTGCAGTAGCTGGGGATTCCACAAAAATCTCAGTAGGTTCCTAAAGGTGAGGTACAATATGTGATCAATGAATTCAATCATACTCAAAGTGAACTTGATGTGACTTTAAAAATTTATCTATTTTATTCACCTCTCACAATGTATCATTCTCTGTAATAAAGTGGATAAAAGTTTACTATATGCCAAATTCTCTTCCCTCTCTCAGTATGAACATAAGCATACCTACCTCACATTGGACAGTATGTTATACTGGAATCATCATAAAATTATGCTTCATCAACCAGTTGTCATATATATATATATATATATATATATATATATATATATATATATATATATATATATATCTCCAAAGTTGTATAACCCAAATTTTTACAACAAAAGTTCTCAAAAATATTCTCTTACAAAGCAGAAGTAAACATATAATTATATGAAACTTTTTTTTAAAAGAGAGCATATTTGTGAAGACAGAACAATAAAATTTGACCAATTGGGATTCACACAGTGGCCAAAATACAAAAGTTTATATTCAAAATGATTGCCACTCACACTGTTGATGGAATTTACAAAGACAATGTTGAATATAAGAAACTAGACACAAAGTCTTGAGATTGAGAAAGCATAAAGATCTAATCTATGTAACTTCCAGGGGGAGCTGGTGATACTTTCCTTTCTTATCCACGCCAGTTCTGATTGTCATCTATCCATCTTGTCCACTGAAATTATCTGATATGTCCTTTTTATGATTTTTGGATTTTTGATGTAGATGAGCTGTAATAAAAAGCTCTAAAATATATTCCTGTGATGTCCAATATAGAAGTATTTTAATCTTCAAAACAGTCACATGTGTAAATATCATATTGTCTCCCTAGTGTAAGAAACTGAGTAAGAAAGGGTGAAGAAGACCCAAAGGGTATAATAGATATTGTGAAAAGGAAAGAAGCTGCTCCAAAGGAAAGAACAACTGAGATGGGGAGCAGGAGAAAAGAAGGAAGGAATATAGATAAGTTAATTCTGCTATTAATTTCTATTAGGTCATTGAGAGGAGCAGCGAGTGTTTATATTGTTTCATCAATCTTATATGTCTATATCTAGTAATCTGAGCCACTTCTTTGAAGATAAAAATATGCAATGCATTAGCCGCTGTTATCATCTTTTTTAGAAATTCTGTATTATTTTATTTTTTGTCCAGAATAAAACATACAAATTTAAAAAATGTTTGCTTATTAGCTTAATCATTTGGTTATTCTCAAAATTAAGATTTATTCAAATCTTGTATATTCTGTGAATAGGATAAGGTAGTTCAGAGCTTGCATGGAGGTGGATAAACCATTTACATTTCTCCGCAGAAATGAACTATTCTTTCTCAGTCTACTTATGGAGTTCAATATAAACATATCTTTTCAACCAGTAATCTTATTACTTTGAAATTTGTAAAGCAATAATAAAACTTTTAGACTGTGATTAAGTAGCAATTATTCTCATTTTATGTGTGAAAATTTCACCAGAAAGAATCACATTATGGTGAGTTCTAGTCCTCCATTCTCTTAATGTGGAGACCTATTTTTTTCCTTGTCACCAGTATAAAGGGCTTTACTTGTAAGAAAACAAAAAAATAGAGTCTCCGATAATTATTGAAACTCAAGGCACAAGAATGTCAATTTATAATTCTAAGTGGAGTTAGGTAGAGTAAAAAACAGAAACATGACAGTACATTACACAAGGAAAAGAAAGTCAAGTTGCATTATTCATATTCCTACTGTGGAAGAGTATACTATTTATATCTAACATTATAGATGTTCATCATAGTGTTAATAATGATAAAAGCCTTGGTTACTTTGTCTTTTAGGAGATATATATGTGCATATATATATCCATCACCCACAATATAAAGAAGGTTTATTTTGGCTCATAGCTATAGGAGTTTCAGTCCATATTCATCTAGTGCCAAGGCAGGGCAGCATGGCAGACAGGCATCACAGGGAAGAAAGAACTCAGAGGTTGGCAGAGTGAAGCAGAAAGATGTCACGGGAGGGGGGGAGATTGACCCACATACTCAGTTTACAGTCACTTATGGTACTGAGCTATATCTCCAGCCCAACCCACATACTCAGACCTGGCTTCACCTGCAAACATCACATTGAGTTTCCATAATCTATTTGATCACCATCCAAAAGCCTCACCTGCCTATGCTTCCTTTAGGCTTTGGGGAACATCCAGCTAGTACCTTAGCAGAAAGGCATAATAATCATTAAAATTGATTTGGTACAGTAGAAACTATTTACTAGATGAATAGTTTCATAACAAATGAGATGTGAATTGGCCATATATTTTGCTTAATATCCCAATAACTAAAAACAAACAAACAAACAAGCAAACATGCTTTCCTTGATCTCAGAAGTGTTTTGTTTTATTCTGCTTTGTTTTTACCCTGATACAAAGCAGGCATGCTTCCCTATCACTATTTATAATCCAACACATTCAGTCTAGTTCTAACTAATGGAAAACCTTTCAGTAGTGTCTGTATGTGGTGAAGGCCTTAAAGCTGATAATGTACTAACAGAATCTTGAGGGTAAAGTTATCAATTTATGTCGATCATTGCAAATTGATTTCTGAAAAAGAGAATCATGCAAGAAGGAATAGAAGGTTAATGGTGTGAATCTGATTCTATTATAATTAATATATGCAATTCAATATGTTCAATAATGTTAGAAGCATTAGTCATTTTATTCTTTTGCTCACTAAAATATGGCTTTTGTCAAAACATAGTCATATACTACATAACAATTTTAAGTCAGCCAAAGACTACAAATTTAATAATGATCTCATAATAGAATAGTATAGTTAGGTATGTTGTAGGTCATAAAAAAAATTCAATATTTTCATAAGTGCATCCTGTAATGTTTATAAAACAAAATCACCTAATATATTGCAACATATCCTTACCCTTAAGATATATATCACTGTATACTATATACATATTATATATTTATGCAATATTTGTATGTTGTAAAATGTTTTTGTATACATGAACCAATGTATTTGCCACTTTTTCTTCTAAAAACTCACTCAAAAGTTTTAATATTCTTTTAACTCAGATTTGAAAGTAGTGTATTAAGGTTCAAGCTTATCAAGTAGTTGAAAGCATCCCCATCCACTTAAAATTTCTGTGAGTGAAACTAATTTTCAACTTCACATCTTCCCATGGCTTCCCAAAATTTTACCCCAAACTTCATTGTTTAGCTTTACTGGTTGATAAAACTATAAATAAATAACAAAATAAATATCATTGCTAAGGTATAACTGGACAACAGAGTTTGGAGGAAGGTATGTTAAGAGGTTGAAGATATGTTGTAAGAAACATTATGTTGTACAAAGTGGGTCAGAGCGAGATAAAAATATCAATTGAAAGAGGAAGTAGGGCAGCCACACATCTCAGCTGGCTAAAGCTCCTGCTTCGGCAGAGCACAGGGACTGGGCTTCAATCCCCAACATGCTGCCCTGCACCCCAGGCACACTGAAATGGCAACTGAGTCTGGGCGTGGTCAGATGCATCTGTAATCCCAGTGCTTGGGGGGCTGAAAAGCAGAAGATTCAATACAAGTCTAATTGGTGTAGTGAGACCAAGTAGACCCTGTACTAAATATAAAAAAAGAGAAAGTAACAAAGATGAACACAATTGTGTGTGGTGTTACGTTTTAGAATAAATGTTCTGAAGATAAAGAAAAATTACCTTTTCTTTCAATTTTCAAAGTTTAGTAATAAATGTTGACATAAATTTCTTTGGATCTATCTTATTTGGTGTTATCAAACTTCAAGAATACATATCTGTATGAATCTTTCACCGAATTGAGAAAAGATTAGGTAAATATTTTCTGAATATTCATTCACCCTGTATTTTTTCATTTTCCATTATATACATTACATTTACATACATTACATGCATATTATATGATATATATTTCTGTGTGTAACATTTGCCTATAGTATATATTTACACCGTAAGTTTTTGGTGGGGTTAAAGGTCATTATTCTAGCCTCTGCTTTATAAATTTTATCCTCTGTCACTTCCAATCTACTGTTGAATCTATCCAGCAAAGTTTTATTTTGCTTACTGTATTTTTAGTGCTGAAATTTTCATTCTTTACTCATACCTCTTCTAAGATTTTCTAATTCATTTTAAAGTACTTATAATGATTTTAAGCCTGTTTATTTTTTAATCATTTACTTATTATTTATTTATTTGGCATAGGGTCTCACTACTCAGCTCAGACTCATAGTCGTCCTCCTATCTCAGTCTCCCCATTGCTGTGATTACAGATGCGTACCAGCATGCCCGGTTTTAGCCGCTGGCATGTCAGCGTGTCATACACTACCAGGGATCTAATTGGGGTCCTGGTGCTTGCCAGGCAGGCACTTAGACCTCTGAGATATCTCTCCAGCCCCTTAAGCCTGTTAATGATGACTGCTTTAAATACTTCACAGGTAATCACAACACATGAAATACCTTTGTATTGGCATGAGTTGATAACTATTTGCTTATTAAATTTGTATTTTCATGCTTATTCATGTTATGAGCTGAGTTTTACTCCTTTTCTTAGTAAAATCTCCAGTATATCATTTTTGTATGGATGGCTTTGATACTTGCAAGTGTAGTAAATTACTTAAAAATAGCAGGTGGTGATGTTTTACCATTTCCTTCTGTTTTTATGATTCTGCACCATATGAAAAGCTTTAATTTCAGAGTTGAGATTTTTAAAATTTATTTATTTGTATTTTAACTTGAATAGTGAAAAATAAAAGCAAAAACAAAGAGAACAAATGACATAAGCAGGGTAACATACAACAATACATATGTTACAGATTTTCACAAAATGGATAACAGTCCAACACAGATCAGCAGTCCACAATAGAAGTGGGTTATCTACAGAATTTGTTGACTTGAGCCATTCACAACTCAGTATATTAATTTGACTTTACTTTGTATACCTCCATTTTTATACTTTTCTGCTGGATGGTTAAGGCCAAGTTAAAGCAAGACCTATATAAGAAAAATATGTAACTTTTATACCAAATAAGGTCAGTCAGGTACCCTCAGGGTTTAGCCTGTAACCCGTTCCACTCTTTGTAGATCCCTTGTCAGTATCAGCCTTGTGGATGAGTCATGGCCATTGCTTGACCAATTTACTGTCTGTGGAACCTTCAGAGAAAGTTTTCTCTCCATGTGACTCTCCTTAGGCACAGGATACATCATCAATCACATTCCTCTGTGGCCCCATAATCTCCTTGATCAGAAAATTTTGGGCACTACTGAGTTACATGATGTTACAGTATAGGTTCTCCTATGTCTGAGTATTCACTGACCTTGAAAGGCTAGGGCCAAAATGTTGGCTGACCTTGCAGCCTTTCTTTTTCTCCAATTTTTGATCTGAAAACTTAGGTTATTAACCCTCTAGAAGAGAAGTTTGTTATTATCCTGCAACACATACAGTTCAGTTTACCCACACTGTTAGTCTAAATATCAGACATCATAGACATAATGTGGAACATGTATTTTCCATCAAGTATTGAGATGCTAAACTTAAGTCTGTACAGGATATTTAAAAAAATAGGAATGAACAATTACATATGGACAAGGAGCAAAATGCACTCTCAGGCTTCGAGTCCACCATTAAGTGCATAGGAGACAATCTTAGCTGAAATGAATGAATTAACAGAGGTGGAAGCAAAGAAACAACAGCAGAAATGTATAGAGGAACTCACATGAGATTAAGGCCTGAAATAAAAAAGACATTTTTGAATACATAGCATATAAAGTAATGAATCAAGTCCAGAAACATGGGGGAAACCCAATGCCCAACTAGAACAAGTGCCAAGAACACTAACCCAGCTGGAACATATGAATTAACAGCATCAGAAGCAAAGAAAGAACAGCAGAAAGGTAAAGAGGAACTCAGCAGAAATAATTTTTGAAATAAAACAAAGAATTCTTTGACACCATAGCATCTGATGTAGAGAATCAATTCTGAAAATATACAGAGGAAACTGAATTTGGAAAAAAAAAAAAAACTCTGCAGTAAAAGAATTAATAGCTACCTCCAAAGAAGACATGGAAAAAAAATAGAGGAGATCAGAAATATGACGGATTCCTGGAATCAGCAATACAGAAAAGAAATAGATCACATGAAGCAGAGTCAAAGAGATGTAGAAGAACTTAAAATCTCAATCATGAGTCTACAAAACCTTTTGAGTGAAAGCGAAGACAGAGTTTCAGATCTTAAAGATGCTGGTGCAGCTAGTGTTCGTCAATAAAATAAAATGAAATTAAAAAAAAACAGGATATAATTATTCAACAAAATGAAGAATGAAGTAGCAAAAAAAGCAAAATGCAGAAAATTCTATGAAAGTCATGAAATAGGCACACACATCTAAAATTCATATAAGTCCTTAGATGTGAACAGAGTGAGAATAAGGCCAAAAAATACAATGAGAGATATTATGTGAGCATCTTCTAAAACAAAATAGAAGTCATCAGGTCATAATTAAAACCTTAAGCAGGGTAAGAGCAAAGAAAATCAAATCTGAAAGAAAAGAAGGAAAGTAAGCCAGCAAAAGGAAAAAGTTAAACAGCTAATAAAAAGAGAACAAAGAAAATAAATGACATGCTCTTCCCATGGCCTGCCCACCAGCATCTGTGCACCTCAGAAGAGGTGGTCATTCCATGTAGCTCTTGCACTACACCTTTGTCATGAGGCATTGCATTTTGCAGAAGGTCCTGTGCTTATCTCTTCACTCTGCAAGGTTTTGAGATCTCAAAGGGATTTTTCTTACAAAGGTGGTATGATTAAATGCAGCATTTTAAGGAATATAAACCGAAATATCTTATTGGGGAACAGAGAGAAATCCCCTTTTCTTATGAAGCAGCTCTAAGAACAGAGATGATTGCCTGAATGTTGAGAACTTTGTGTTGTGGAGGAGTGATGTAAAATACTGTATACATGGATTTTAATAAATTTCTTGTTTAACATTTAAAAATTATGAAAACATAGAATCAAAATAGTTTCTCGTGAGTCTTACAAATATCTTTAATCAGCATTAGTAAGAATGAACTAAACTAAAAATATTTCGGTATTTCTGACATCTCTGGCCTTCTCTTAATTCAAACATCAAACAGACTTTAAATATTGTCTAGTCACTTGTTCCTAATTTAATTATGTTTGTTCTTCCTAAGCCATTTTACTTAAGTATCTTATTTCCCTGTAGGGAGAAGTGAGGTTGCCTTTCATATATTATTATTTTAATTCTGGTTTTCTAAGTACGTTTGCATTTTTAAAAGTAAATGACACATTTACTCATTAAAATCAACATTTTAGAAATAAAAGTCACATAATGAAATATGCCCACCTTATATCAAGTGAATATTATACATATATCAAATCAAAAAGCTTGAAAATCTGTGTGTATTCATAATTTAAACAATTGAAATCTTTGTATATTGTAATGAAGTGTTGTCATTATAGCCTTAAAATAGCAAAATGCCATATGTCATTTTGAAAGTCATACAATAGATGGATTAGCAACACAGTTTGAAACATTTTGCCTTTAGGGGAATTGATTTACTGGCTAGAATACAACAAATGACAATTGTAGCAAGATGGAATTCACTTTGCACAGCATAATAGACTACAAAAAAAAAAAGAAAATTATTAGTTGCTTGCATTATCATCCTATGAAAGAGTTTTGACATTGCTTAGACTCAAATTTGAAAGTAGTAGTTGAATGATATCAGAGTAAATGAAATTTAAAATCCCAGAGAAGACTTTAAGAGCCTGTTCCCTGGTGTGATCTTGATATAATGCTCTCATGTAGGGCCTTACAGAGATATATATTTTAAGAAGCTATCATAACACTGTAGAAAATAGCCCAGCTGAACACTACTGCCTTAAAATTAAGTAACATATTTATTGTTACTATTGCTTACTCAAAATTATTTTCTCAGTATGAATGTGAACAGTATGTGTCACAAATACTTGCTAATAAGAAATATACTGAAATATGTAGCATTGCATCTATGATTCTCAGACATTGCATAAAGTTACCAGTGATGACTGGCTGTGAGGTTAGTTCAGCTTTCCAGTTTAAGGGTAAGTAAATAAATCAATTCTATGTCACTTATAAGATGTTGTGAAAGTAAATAATTTCAAAATAAATTAAGAACTCATGTTATAAATTGTAATTATCTTTAAAAGGACAAACACCCATTTTTTACTATGAAATACTTTATAGAGTGGAAAGAAACAGTATTTTGAAGTCAAAGTTATATGGAAACAGAGTATATCCTTTGATATTGGTTCAGTTCATATTTTTTAATCTTTAATTTTTATAGATTGGAAAGTTAGATGATGAGCATGCCAAATAACTCATTGGATTAAAGCACCTGCAATCAGGCACAGGGGTCGGGGGTTCGGTCTCTGGGCCTGCCATGCTGGTCCCAGCCCCCAGGGATTGCTGAGATATTGATTGAGACTGGGCGTGGTGGAGCATGCCTATAATCCCAGAATTTGGGAGGCTGCAAACAGGAGTGTTGCTATGAGTCCAATCTAGTAGTGAGACCCTGAAAAGAAAGAAGATAATTTCATATAGTCTTGTTGAAAATTAATGTAACTTAATAATTACATAATTTAGTAGGTACATCATAAATACCAGTCTTCTAGAGTGTTTTAATTATGTGTCATTTAGAAAAGTAATCACATGACTGAAAATCAGATAGTTTAACTCTTGAGTAAAATACGTGCCTTTTTTGAAGTCCATTAATAATTAAACTAAATTAATTCAAATTAATAAGACCAATAAATTAAGGATTCACTACTGAAATTTCAAATGGATTTCTTTTATAAATGGGCTCACTCATGAATGACAATCGCCTAAGTCTATACATAATATGATTTAATCAGAATTTAATTAGCTGTTAAGAATTCAAAAATAGATTAGTTATATAAATTACAATTCTAATTTTTGAGTACTAGTAAGTGGTACATGACATTCCTTTTGATTTTTTAAATACATATTTTTCTATCTTGATCATGTAATTCATTTTCTAAATGCACACTCACAGACTTCTTGCTTTATTTTGAGATTTAAAGTTTTTGTCTATAGCCAAAACATTCAGAATTCTGCTTCAAATATGTATTGGACAGTGTTCTCTAGAGGAAATATATGACATAAAATTATGCAAGGAGATTTAATAAGTAGTTTGCAAGATCAGAGGAAGGAAAGTTTATAGAGCCAGAAAATCTAGTGGATGAGCAGGCCAGCAAGTTTGAAGCTGCAAAATACAAAGGGAACAGCATGCAGTGCTAATTTGAAATTAAAGCCCTGAATGCTCTCTGGAGAAAATGATTTGTGTGAGTTTTCACTGAAGGGTTGATGAAACAAGTTTGATGTCTACAATTGTCGGCAAAACATGTACTCACTTAAGGAGAGTGGAGCTTCAGAAAATGAAGTAGGCTTCCTTTTTTCACCCTTTCATTCCACCCAGACTGCAAGTATACACTGTCACCCACAATAGGATGGTTCTTTCACTCTCAATTTGATGGTCCACATGCAAATCATCTCTGAAAATGCCCCTCAGACATACACAGAAGTGTGTTCTACTGTATTTCCTGGTGTTTCTCAATTGAGTCAGTGATAAACATATCACTATGGCCTGCTACCTAGATAACCATAGGTTGTGTAATAGAAATAGTCACATTCGGGGGCTATGTGACAATGAACTAATGCTGATTCTAGGTGATCTAAAATATCATTATGACCCTCCCAACAGCACGAACCTACTGAGATTAGGTGGTCAGTTGTGTTTTCGCTGTGACCCGCCCTTCAGTGGACCCAATAGATTGAAACTCCACTGTGATATCACTTCCCCAGTTCCAGATTTTACGATAGGTCTAGGTAATTCAGTACTTAAAAGAATCTCCACATTGTTTTTAAAAAAATGTATGTAATACAGGGTCTACAGGGTCTCACTACACAGATCATTAGTGATTCTCCTGTTTTCAGCCTCCCAAGCACTGGGATTACAGGCAAGCCCCACCATGCCCAGTCTCAATTGCAGTCTCAGCATGCCCTCGAGTGGGGCCAGAAGAGCATACAGGGAACTGAGCCCTGGTCCCTGCATCTGCTTAAGCAAATGCTTTAGTCTGCCGAGCTATCTGGCTGACCCTCCCACATTAGTTTTTAATGAATTGATTTCTAACAAGGTTATTAGTGCTGGGAAAGACCAAATAAAATAAATTAGAGTTACCTCTTCCCAGGGAAATAGTAAAATCAAAACAAATATGACATTTCCTCAGGAATGCATAAATTTGTGCCACCATCAAGGATTTAAAAGATGCAGAGTTAGTGGTTCCTGCAATATCCCTATATAACTTTATTTATCTGGTACAGAAGATAGGTGGAGTTTTCAGACTGACTGAATTACATAAAGAGGTGGCTCCAATTGAGCCTACAATTTCAGATGCAGCTTCCTTACTTGAGAGGATTAACACACTTGTTCTTAGTATGTGACTATCTAACTTTTCTCATCAATGATAAATATGCAGTACTTTTTCATAATTCTATGAGGAAAAAGATTTGCACTAATAGTGTTTAGACAAGATATGCTGTCTGTCCTGAGTCTTCACTGACCTTGAAAGACTAGGGCCAAAATGTTGGCTGGCCTTGTGGCTCTTCTATTTCTCCAACTCTGACTTGTGATCTTAGGTTGTTAACCATCCAGAAGAAAAGCTGATTAGTATCCTGCAGCATATGCCATTCACTTTGTCTTATCTGACTCAATTGATTTTACTTGTTGTATGTTTCCTTTTGTATTTCTGCTTTTCGCTTGTTATACTAGGGAGACTATACGATATTTACACATGTATGTCTGGTTTATTTCACTTATGAGTATATGTTCAAGTGGCATCCACTTCAGTATAAATGCTTCAAACTTATCATTCTTAATAGCTGAGTAATACTCCATTATATAGAAATACCACATCTTTTTCAACCATTCCT
>PVKA01049108.1:0-13434 GCA_004027165.1 Ctenomys sociabilis
CATTGGCTGTGACTCATCCACATGGATGACACAGACAAAGGAACTACAGAATAATGTACAGGACTACAAGATAAACCCTGAGAAGACTTCAATGACCACATAGGAAATATAAAGTACATGTGTTGGTATATAAGTTTGGATCTACCTAGGTCTTAACCATCCAGCAGAAAAGCATAAATGTATAAAAATGAAGTATACAATAACCATTTTAAAAATATTGCTTCAACTAGGAGAGAATCTGGAGCTATTTCCTCCATGGTATTAACATTCCATTTGGAAGCTTTGAGACCCACTAACTCTGGGAATATTTAACAGTAACTTCAGGGCTCTTTTCATTACTGCTTTCATTATTTGTAGAGCGAATATATCTCTCATTAAACATTAAAGTAAGGAAGTTTAAAATCTGAGAAGAGTGGGGAATTTTACTTACGTGTATTTGGGTCTTTTAGAAGAATGAGAAATTATAATCGTAATGAAGATATTTTTTATTGTGTTATCCCATTGGTAATGATTTCACTGAGGGCCTGAACCTGGCTAACTTTACAGAGTTAAGGCCTTGTGTCTTCATATGACAGAAGAGCACAGGAAGGTACATTAGTTAAAATTTTGCATTGAGAAATGTGGTATCAACACCTCCATTCAACTCCAGTATTGTTGCACTGAGGCTCAATTTTTCAACATAAAAATTTCAGAAGTGGTTAGAGAGGAATTAGGTCGTAAGACCTGTCCAACGTTCTCACTTTATAGATGAAATTATGTTATGTGACATCCAAAATTGAGTACTCTTGTAGGTCCAGAGCTGCCAGAACTTGTGGCTCTTGATTTGTAGTGACATTCCCTTCGTAAGAAAGTCCGAATTGTAATTTAGACTGAAGAATCTATTCCTGAGGACTTCAAAAGCCATAGAAGTTAAATAGAAAGATAGCACAATAACAGTATACGTTGATTTATTTGGGTGTTGTTGTTAATTGACTTCACATATATGGGATGTAAAAATGAAGTCAGTACTTTAAAAATGTTCTTCACTAATCTCTAGTACTGACAGTACATATAGTAATATAAAAATTACTTCAAATTCCTCATTTTGAAAAATAGATGTCACACACATATTTAAAAGATTTGCATTTTGTTTATTAAACAAAGTTAATTAAACATTTCATGAAATTCATGTTAATTTAGTTTTTAACCAATCTTGTAGTGTAATACATATTGCAGGAAAATCATTAATATGATATAAATGTAACATTTTATGTAGATGAGGACAATAATAACAAGAAACAACTTATAATTATAAAAATTTAATATATTAGTCACTCATGAGTTCAGCTATGAACAATAAAAACATTTTAATGTGCAGAAACTTGTTTGCATGGGTTTTAAATTATATATAATTTATTCACTAACTTTATTTTTTTCAGTTTTCATAATCTGGATAGTGTTATGCAAACCAGTACTATTGTTTATTATTACCTCATAGCTACCACTATTGAATATGTTTTATTCCATTGTGGTAATTTCTTTATGTATATCACCTTACTTAACTCTAGCAGTGTTTTTGTAGGTTTGGCCCGTTGTTCACATTTTTTAAATAAACAGAATCTGGGGGAAGAAGGATCTTCTTCAAAGCACAATTAAATAGCACAGGTGGAACTTAAACATAAGCCTCTGGGTTTTTCTTTTTTTTTTTTAATTTAACAATGTTTTATCTGTATATTCCTGTCATATTTAGAGAATTTGTAGCTGCATAGTATATCTTCTTCTTATTATTATTAATATCATTATTTTTGATAGTGTCTCCCTGGTGCTGGGAGTACAAGAATGTGCCACTACTCCTGGTTCCAGGGCCAGCACAGTGCACCTGGTGTTGTGGGGCCCATGTGGCATGTGGTGCCAGGGATCCTGATCAAACTCAGGACCTTGTTCTTGCCAGGCACGTGCTTATGCCTCTGGGCTCTCTCCTCAACCCTATATTTTATTTCTTCTTTCTTTCCCATTTCTGTTCCTTCCCTTCAGTCCTTAAGCACATGGTCTTGACTTTACACTCCTGTTTAGTCGCCACATACTGAGGACACTTTTGTTTTCTTTTCTGTTTTCATTTATTACCCTTTTTTTAAACCAACATTTACTTGAGAGATAGTATAGTAGTAACTGATATGATATGACAAGCAGTATGTATTCAGAATACCAGAATGACAGGCATTCCAAGCATGACCCAAGTATTACATGTTGCTATCTTCAGTTGCTTAGTTCATAGATATCACCATATATAGTTAGTCAGGGTGAGAATCCTACCAATTAACTGCTAGTTTCAACCTGGTGGAGATTCTCAGAATCATTGTCTTAACAGTCGTGGAGGAAACTTTACATACTGGTACTTTTACAATGCTCGAATGGATAGATACACAAGAAAAGATTCAGCCTTTCATGACCTTCTTACAAAGACAAGGCATGATTAATATTACAGTGAAATCTGGTATAATAAGCATATCAAAGTAGGCATATTATTTCTACCTCAGAATTTTGAGGAAATGCTCTGAGGCAAAAAAATAAGACAGTGGTGCACATAAAAGTGAGGTAATGATAAGATTTGAAATAAGATTAGGAACCATATGAGGAATAATGAGCACAAGTATAATTTTGGATTTACTGAAGGAAGAGGGTAGAGAAAAAATTCTTCAACAAACTATTAAACGTTCATAATACTCATGTATTAGAAAGCAAATGAATAATGGGAGATGGTGATAATTTTATAGTATGGAAAAAATGATTGTGTTTTTTTTATGATCACTGTGGATATAATATGCAGTGTCATGAAAGTGAGTCACATAAGATGGAAGAAAATCAGCAGAGTTGAACATGGTTGCCAATGAAGTCTGAGAAACGTTCAGTCTTTTTTTTCTGTTCTTGAAATTCGTTTGTTTATATGCTTAAAACTTGTTTAATACTGCTTTGTTAAAATTGTAATGGTTCTGTTTCTTTCTTTTTGAAAATTCACTTATGGAATACAGCTCAGACTTGTAATGATCCTCCTGTCTCAGCTGCTCCAGCACTGGGATTACAGAATGCGCCACTTGTGTACCTGGTTTCAGGCCAGGTCCATGCACATGGGGTTCCTGAGCCAGCACAGCATGAGGTACTGGGGATTGAACTCAGATCCATGCACTTACCAGGCAGGTGCTTAGATCACTATATCCCAACCCCTAGGTTCTCTTTATGTCTTACATGCATAAGGTACATGGTTTTATCTGTACAAATCTCTGTAAGTGCAGATTATTTTTAAGTTTCATCAGATTCTCTTTCCAAGTAGTCGTGTCATTCATTCAAGTATATTTCTGTTGACTATCTATCAAATGACTCCGGCCTGACCTATGAGAAGATAGTTAAATATCCCAGGATTCTGCGTAGAGCTCTTCCTCTTATTCTTAAAATTGGAGAATATAGGAGAAACCTGAGAAATACGGCCATGTGGAATTTGCCAAATACACCTCAAATATAGACATTTAGTATGTGAAAAGAGGAGGTTGTCAACTCATCATGGAATAAAGGCAGTTTTCTTAAAAATAAAACCAATTAATTGGAATTTAGATTCAGTTGCACAAAAGATTTAATTGTAAAGACTGAAAAAATAAAACTACTAACAAAATTTCAGTGGCTGTTAAGCAGAGATTTCCAGGTGATGTTAGGAAAGACAGTAAACTCAAGAATGGCTATATGCAATATATCATATTTAATAGCTGCATTTTGTGATTATACTGTGCAATTATAATACCCACCTGATTAACTGTAATGTAGTTAAGATAATCATATATCTTTATTACATTTATATGACATAGTTCTTAACTACTCCCAGACTGATAGGAATTAAAGATATTTCTGGTTTTGACATTACACAATGCTTTTGTTAAACAATTCTGTTAACTTCTATAATTGTCTCTTGAGGGTACATTATGATTTAAATGCTTAATTATATACACTTCTACATAGTTCTGTTATAGCTTACTGAGCTACAATACAGAGTTTGTTCAGTTAGATGCCCATAATGGTATATTTGAATGCCCATTTTCTGTCCTTTAAGATAACAGAGAAAATAATCTTTAAAACAAATTTTAATTGGATAGGCTAAAATGATATAGCACTATCATTTTTCTTGTATTTTGTAGATTACTAATAAGTCTGAATATACTTGAATATATTATTATTGGCCATGTTAAGCATTCATCTCTCTTATATTGAAAATAATTTTAACAGTATTTTCACACATTAATAATTTTCATAATAGGAAAGATTTTTATTTATAGTTGCTTGATTATCACCTTAGTACTTTCATCCTTTCGGTCACTCAAATTCCTAAGTTTCCTGTGAAATTTCCTTTTACTTATTTTGTCCACCCTCAACCCTCTGAAAGCTGTGCTACTTCTTTCATTCATTTTTTATTTTACTTCCATTGTCCATCATCATCATATTCTGGGGTGTCATTTGTAGAAAATGCAATAGCTTCCTGTTATTTCCGTTCTGGCATTTTCTCTTCAGTGTGTTTTAACATTGTTGATGAGTTGCTTTGTGTGTGTACGCTTGTTGGGTATGAAAGTTCAGTTGGTTGGCCATTGTTCCATTAGTGTACTGGGAATTTCAATCCCATTTGCCTGTAATATCCTGCTGCATCATAGATTATGTTTTTATTTTATGCCTTTCCTTTTTTACTTCTTATAGAGATTTTACCTGTTTATCTTTTTATATCATTACATGGAACATATTATAAACAGAAGTACCGTAGAGGAAAGCTAGATGACTCCTTTATTTTCAGTGCGTTAGAAATTTTTTGGAAAAAATCCACAATAAAATTGCACTCTCATGAGACTCATTGCTAATTACTCCTAACTCAGCCATTTCTTCATTTTGATAGATTGTGTCATTTTTCCATTTGTCTCTGATCCAGCTAAAAATTGGAATCTTAATTTTCTAAGAGCTCTGTAAAATACATCCATTGTCTTTTTTTCCTAGGCTTTGTGATGAAATAGCAAGTTTATTTTTCCATATCTTCATCTATGCTAACATGATTCCATAAAACTTTTGACCTGGACTTTTACTACCCTAGTTTACATAACATTGGGTTCAATATCTTCAGTTTTATGAAACAAATTTGTACTTTAGAACAATAGTAGCTAGCTGTGCATCTCAGTAACTTGACCTTAAGGGATACAGGAAGCAGCCTTTATCATACCCACTTGGCATGATAAACAGGTAGGTGTATGCAGTGTGCAGAGTAGCAAACTGAGATTTTTACCCACCTTATGCTTTGACTGGTTTTCTGTATGTTCACCCAAACAGCACAGAGGGTTCTGTAGACAGACCCACACCACTCCAAGATTTGTTAAAATTTTTTTTCTGGTAGAAGTAGCTTAGTTCAGTACAGTGACACATGAAAAAGCATATTTGCATGTTCTGGAGGAGGTTAAAAGTGAACCATAATGAAGATGTTTCATTATGGTGTGCTTTTATAACAGAAGAATGAAGGATCACACAAGTCTGACTGCAACAGTGAGACCTTACACAAAATACATAAAAAAGACATACTTTGATGCTTTGAGAAACATAATGGAACCCTTCATACATTGATTATAATTTTTCTAATCCCATCAGAACCTGTTGAATATGATATACTTTTAAAAAAATAATTCAGCTAATGATATTAATCGTGATAATTAATAGTAGTAGTAGAAGTGAAACATTGTGTTGAAGGCCTGATGGTGCTCATGGCCTCTATGTATTCCTTAAATTCTCCCCATTGAAGAGTAATTATTACTGTTCCCATTATATAGGTAAACAAACTAAGTTGTGAGGTCAGTGAGTCCTGAAAGTAACTCATATGACAGCTGCAAAAATTCAGTCTCTGGTTTGTGTATCAAAGTACTGAAATAGATATTTTCTTCTGAAAATAAATTTTACATTATAAAAGTATAGAAGGACTGACCAAATAGCTCAGCAGATTAAAGGAACTGCAAGCAGGCACAGGGGTTAGGGCTTCAATCCCGGGCCTGCCGTTCTGGCCCTGTTCCCCGGGGTGCACTGAGACAGTAATTGAGACTGGGCTTAGTGGTGCGTGCCTGTAATCCCAGCATTTGGGAGGCTGTAAGCAGGAGAATCACTATGAGTCCAATCTAGTAGTGACACCCTGAACACCCTGTAGACCCTTCTCTAAAAATACAGAAAAAAAAGTAATAGAACAGCAAGAAAAATCCCATCATTTAATTGTCCATAAGTCAGCAATGGTGACAACAAAGTTTTCAAACATTACATATCTGTGTTCATGAGATATATAATGAAAACAGACTGAATTTTAATGAATAATAGAAAATTTTCCTTACACTGGGTGTGGTTGCATATACCTGTAATCCTAGCATGTGGGAGGCTGTAAACAGGAGGATCACTTCAATCTATGTAGTGAGACCCTATAGACCCTGAACTGAATACATTTTAAAAAAGAAAATTTCTTTGTGTATAACTTTAGCTGAAGTTAAAAGGTGTGAAGTTAAATAACAATTACATTTTGATATATTATTTTAAGTTTAAAATTAAATGGTGTGAAATTCCTTTTTTTTTCCTAGAAAAATGCCTGATCTAGACTTATCTTTAACTTTGATTATTTATGTTAATTTGCCTTGTAAAATTTTGATTAATGTCAGTGGAAATATTGCAGATTTTGGCTTCTTGGTTTAACTCAGATCTAGAATATTGGAAGTTGTGGCCTTTTTCCTATAGTCAGTTTCAGTCAACAGGTATTTGACTGTTGGGGTCAAATGTTGTTTCATTTATTGGGGTGGCCAATAAATGAAACACCATTTCAAGGAAATAATTGTCTTCAGAGAACCTTAATTGTTCTTAATGATAAGGAAGTTTAATTCTTCAAGATGATAGCAAACATGCCTCAAGGTATAACATGAACTCATTACCACATGAGCTGAAAACAAATAAAGGGTGAATAAACATAGGAGTGCAGGCCTTTTGATTAAAGCTTTCTAACTATTCTTTCCCTTTTGGTTCTGTTTTAAATAATTTATCTACAAGCAACTTGTTTATCTTTAGATGCAGACTATTCTCAATTTGTATATGTGGAAATAGGCTCCACAGTTAAAATTTCTGAGCACCATAATAGCCAGAGTTGTCTCACTGTACAAGAAGCTCCTTTTTGACAGTTTTGAAGTTGATTGTTGTCACTTTCTTTTAAGCTTCCCTGAAGGCCAAGCTTTTTTTTAGTCTTTCTACATTCTATTCTCTATACAGTATCATATCTGTTCATGTGTTAGTCATCTTTTTTGCTAATACACTCAACATAGAACATCTCTGCTTTAGACAGAATCATCATTTAATCTTGTTTTTTTTCTGTATTTAGAACAGGGTGTACAGTGTCTAAAGAGTCTTAATATGTAGATCAGACTCCCAGTGATTCTTCTATTTTCAGCCTTCCCCATGCTGCGATTATAGCCTTAAATACAGTGTCTGTAACTTGTCTGTGCATCCTGGGATCCGAGGATCAAAACATGAACCGGACTCATCAGAAGTCTCTTTCACACACATCTGAAGATGGATATTCACTGCTACTTGGACCCATAAAACCTCAGAGTATCTGAAAGTTTAACTGTTGTATAACCTGTTATTTTTATTAATTTCATTGCAAAAAAATTTGCAATGAGACAACTTCAACACAGGCTGGTAGGAGAATTGCAGAAATTAATACATTGCATATTGTTGTCTTTGTAGTAGTCAATCTCCTGTGAGAGAAAGTAGGAGGAACTCTTGAAGACGTAGGGGTAGGTATAACCTAACTTTGATGCTATCAGAAGATACGATAATTTGGAGTTAATGACAAAAGATATTAACAGCAGGCAACATGATTTTCGAGTTTATATCATGACTCTTATCCTTAAGGCCCGTAAAGAAAACATAGAGAGACTCAGGTATACATTGAACATATGGTGGACATATGTCACAGGTAAGCATCCCTGAGCTCACCACATCTGTCTTTTCAAGGGGTTGCAAATAAAGATGTCCAACCTTTGCACTGAAGAGTCATATGATCTTCATGATTGTACTGTTCACCAATCAGGTCTACCCTTGCTCCAGGCAGAAATGCTATCTCTGTCTTCCAAAGTTTCTTGCCATAAAAACATCCTTGGAAGCATAACATGAACCAGCCATTGCCTGACAGCAAGACGTGGAGAAACAGACACTGCAGAAATTTCCCCCAATAAAAGGTAAAAGAGCATATGGGCTTGGAAAAATAATTAAAGCCCCTTATCTTTTAGATCAGCCTGAGAAATGAGAAAAAAATTATTAGAGTGTAATTAGTATGGAGGAATTGGGGCTATTCTGCCTGAGGTTCTTGATTTAGCAAAGGCTTCAAGTGGATAGTTTTTGAAGGGAACAAGCTAGACACTGAAGAAATCTTTCTCTGATGTAGTTCTTGTTATTGTCGTTCTCTGAATATATGACTCACCACTCCTAAAGTTCTTGAATAGCTTGAGATGGCATATTTTCATTAAACTTTTGTTTAAAGATTAAAGTAAGTGTTTAGCCTAGAGAAGGGTAAGCTGATAGGAATATGATACCTTATTTATTATAATCAGGAAGAGCATTGTAGGATAGGTGAGTGGAGGAAGGATTAGACTGCCCCGGAATACAGAATCAAGATCAAGGAATACAGATGTCAGTTCCCCCTACAAAGAAAAACTTTTTAATAATTAAAGCACAGCCTGGGAGGGATCTTTGTTGATAAAGAGTAAATGCAACTCAAAAGCAAATATGAAAAGCTTCATAGAGAAATGTACCTGAAAAGAAAATCCATAAATAACAGAATTTGATGTTTTGATATCAGAAGCCAAACTAGGTCTTAAAGTGATGGAGATGGTAGTGTTTCTGAGAGAGAGAGAGAAAGAGAGAGAGAGAGAGACAGACAGACAGACAGACAGACAGACAGACAAAGTACTTTTCAAGAATGACAGCATTTGTTCAGTATACGTTTGACAGTGAAAGAATAAAGTCTGTGTGCCTGATGTAAACTTGCAGGGACACATGTGTATCCCCAAGAGGCAGACAGTAACAGCAGCAAAGACAAATGGGACCAACTCAGAAATTAACCTTCCCCCTTCTCTCTTCTCCCCTTCTCTTTTCTCCCTTTTCCCTCTTTATCTCTTCCACCTTCAGTATTTTTTTCCGTCATCTTAATGAACGTATGCTTTATATCTGACACTGTGCTTAGACCTAATTGCAGCAGGTGGCTGTAAGAGTGAACAGAAATGGTGGCCTTTTCCTTCAAGAAATTTCTAGGTTAGTAAGATTGTATCTCTCATATCATAATGATTTACAGTGGAGATTTATAGGAAAGAGATTTATGAAGTACAGTTAACTTAGATTGGGAGATCAGAAAAGCTTTTCTGAGGAAGTGATATTTAAACTGAGATCTAAATCCAAGTGAAAAGAACAGAATGCTGTAGAGGACATGGTGAAAAAATACATGTCTGTACAGTTAGACAATGACAGAAGGCCAATCTTATTGGAGCTCCCTCCCTGTCCTTAAGTGATATCAGATGAATTTGGAGATTAAAGCAGGGTCCAGAAGTGGGACTGGTCTTTTCCTTGGAGGCTGTTTCAGGGTGAGGAGGTGTCAAAGGGGCTCACACTCTTAAGTAGCCATTTCTGTAGCCTGAAGCACTGAAGGCTGCTTTGTAGTACCATGGAATAGGACTGACCAGTTCATCAAGAATAAACAGTGATCATTCACTAGGATTATCTTTTTTTAAATGTTTTATTAGTACATGATTGCAGTATAGTGATCACATTCCTTGTGTGTAGTTAGTAGGTTTCATATTATATCTTCATTCCTTTCATATCCCCTTTTTCCTTTCTGCTCCTCTTGAATCCCATTTGAGAGAGATCTCCGTATCTCCTGACTGTTGTCACTTGTCTGTGGTCCTCAGGAAAAAGAGTGCTTAACAATATGTACTCTTAGCTCTAATGCATACTGTGTGAATTTGAGCAGTTTGGTCTGTCAAATAAACTGGGTATGAGTACCTCTTTTATAAGGCTTGTGGGATTATCAAAATGGTGATGGGAGTATATGGAGAGATAGCTAGCACAAAGTGTGAAAGTATCTTTTTAACTTAATCTTTTTAAGTTCAATTTAAAAAAAAATATTTTTTTCAGAACTGGGGACTAAAGTCAGACCCTTGTGCTTGCCAGGCAAGTGCTTATTCTACTGAGTCATATCCCTAGTCCCCCCAAAATTATTTTTTATAATATAACTTTGGGTGGCTGGCAAGATAGCTCAATGGTCTAAAGTGCCTGCTTAGGTAAGCTTAGGCAGGTGCAGGGGACCATGGTTTAATCCCTGGTGCCACATGCCATGCCAGCCCCACCCTCAGGGTGGTCTGAGCCAGTCAAAATAATAATTAATAATGATAATGATAGTAATATAGTAATAATGTTTATCTTATTTGATACATAATAAATATACATCCATATTTGTGTGGTCTAATATTCTGTGATGCTCAGTTCAGGATGATTACCATATTCATCCCCTTAAACATTTATAGTCTTTTTAGTAAAATAATTTATAATCCTTTCCTCTAGTTAATGTTGAAATGTACAGAGTATTTCTGTTAGTTATTGTCAGTGTACTATTCAAGAACACACCAGATCTTGTTCCTGTACCTAGCTGTAACATCACACTTAGTCATTACCCTCACTCTCATGCCCTACTGCTGTTCTTTCTCAAGCTCTGACAATCACAGTCTATTTCTCTGTGAGTGGCTTTATAGAATTCTAGTATGAGCGAGATCACACAGTATCTGTCTTTCCGAGCCTATCTTACATTACTTCACATAAAACCCCCAAACCCCTTTGTGCTGTCATAAGTTTCTTCAGAGAGTATATAAGAACTTCACTTGGTGTAAATGCTATCCTTTCACAAAAATAAGATCTGGCAGAATCCTTGAAATCTAGGGATCAAAAATGTCACCCCCAATTAGTCTGTATTTGTCTTACCTGCTTTACGGAGTAGCCACTGAGCAAGAGAACAGTGAGAGCGGGTAAAGCCAGCACAGGCTAATCAAGGATGACACTTTTGATTTCTAGTTTTCAAGGCTGATTATTTTTTAGCTGGGTCTTGTTTTGGGAGAAGGAGAGTGTTGTATGAAGCAGAAGGCTTTTCAGTTCTCCTAGCAGGTGGAGCAGGTATTCACTTGTGCTCATATTCATCTGACCGTTAGGTTCTCTTGACGTTTCTTTTCCATACTTCTGTGTTGTCTTAAACCGTTTTGTTTTGTTCCAATTTTTATATATTGCTCATATATGTGACTGGCAATAGTACTCCCAGAACACCTCTAAGTGCTAAATCAGGTTCACCTTAGCAAACTAGAGATTAGGTCTATTTAGGGTTTATTTCTGTAACTTTATGCGATGATTTAATGAGGATGTCTGTCTGTCCATCTATTTATCTCTAAACTTGGAAAAATCATAAAAAATAATAGAATGTATATTTTAATTGTTGAATTGCTGCATTTTATTTAATTCCATGGTTTAGCTTTGATTATATTAAATTCTATTATAAGAGAATTTCTTTTATTATTTTGTAAAGACCTAAAATAAAGTACCTCTTCAAGTGTAATAATCCAGATATGTCTAATTGAAGTGAACCACCTCACCATCTGCTCGTAGTTCTTCTGTTTAGGCAGGGATAACACTAAAACAATCTGCCAGGGATTCAGTTATGCATATAAAATAAATGGTAAGTACAAGACTGTCCTCTCTTTGCATTCATGTGAAGCCATTGGAAATGACACCCATTTAGAAACAGTGCTGTATGTCTGTTATGTCAAGTGAAAGTCTTTTAAAAAGCTGTCAAGTGAAAAGTCATTGTGTTTGTTATTGTTTGTTTTTTGCTGGTTTTTGAGACAGGGTCTTGCTGTATAGTCCACACTCATCTCAAACTCACTTTTTAGCCCAGGCTGGTCTCAGATACACAGCTGTCCTCCTCTTTAAGGCTCCTGAATGCCGGGATTGCAGATGTGTGCTACCATGCCCAGCTAAGGTGTGTGTAAGTTTTATTCCTTCTTTACTTTGGTTAGATGATGCCATTATGGAAAAAATAAGAGGATTATCACTTTTAATGCTGGGTGCTAAAATCTCTATGTTTTGCTGGGTACGTTAGATGTTAGAGGATACCTCTTCTGGAGGTGCTTTTTTATTATTTATTGAGAAACAGGTAGCAATGAGGCAGTTTGAAAACTGATTAGTAGGGAAGTTTCAATAATAATACATTGTATATTGTTCTTTTTGTAATGGTTATTCATAGTACAAGATGCAGACATGATATCCTGTCCAAATACTATATTAGTGCAACTCTTTCTTAAAGAAATTAGCTGAGTATGGGTTTATAGCTTGAGTTAAAGTTCAGGGGACTAAGTGGGAGTAATTAGAAGTAACAATTGGTCAATAATGTTCTTACTCTGCACCTATATCAAGCCTGTACTAAATAATCTGTAAATGATTGCTTGTGTTTCTCAGGGGATAACACCTGATGTGTCCATTTTAACATGCTTAAGTGATCTTGGCTGTCAGAATTCACACATCATTAGAGACTATTCTAATGTTGTTTCCACAAAATAGCAGCAGGTATTTGGTGCTGTGGTCTTTTGCTGGAAAAAGAGCCCAGTCTTGCAAATCCTTAGTCATCTTGTGCTCTTCACCAAAGCTCTCCTAGTTGTATGTTTACATTGTGACGCTGCAGATCAGGTAAATGCTGTTCCTTTTATTTCTGCCTTGTTATCTCTTCTGATGTTATTGAATATTTTTGGCTGAGAATCAATCATCTTGAAAGGTAGCTCAAAAATCTTTACAGAAGTCAGGCTCATATTTATGTTTCCAGGATAAGAGGGTGTAAGAAACAAAAGCTTCATTTTGTAGACAGATTTACATTTATATTTACAGTTTCCTTTGAGTTACAGAACATAAAGTGGACACAGTTAAAAATGTCTATCAACAACTTAGTTTTTTAAAGTCTTGATATTCCTCAAACGTAAAATATACAGCTTGATTATACTGTGAAAGATATAGCAATTTTCATTGCCAATTTTATTTTTATACATGTTTATCTCAAAGCACTTATAAAAGTGACATTGAAATGAATTGTATAAATGGTTACTATAACTCAATATTAAAATATATGATAGAAATATTTAGGGAAAAATGCTATCACTAGCTTAGGTTAAAGAGTGGAAAGGAGACAATTTTAAAAGTAACCCCTGTTGCTAGAATCTAGTGGATTACTAGAATCCACTGTTGTTAGTCATGTATGATCATCTGACATCTAATTTAGAGAAACTAGAATTTCTTTGAAGTTTCCAGTTAGATAGAAACCATAGAAGATTTTACATAAAT
>PVKA01049109.1:0-13436 GCA_004027165.1 Ctenomys sociabilis
AAAAAAAAAAAAAAAAAAAGAAGGAGGAGGAGGCAGACCCTTTCCAAAACTGCCTTTGGGAGAAGCACCTAGGAAAGCAGACCTGAACAGCGGCAGGGCATTTCCAAGGTGCTCTAGGAGCTAAGTAAAGAGGGAAAAGAAGGCAAGGGCTGCAGGAGGCCCAGAAGGGATGGCTTTCATGGGCCCTCCCTGCTTGCTCTGGGCTCCGTCCTCTGGGGTTAGGTGGGGAGTGGAGGACAGAAAGGGAGCTATGCTTTGATTGAAATGTACTTTTCCTTTGGGCCCTCTTCTTGAGTACTCACCCCTCTTTTAACTGGGCTTAGTGGTGCATGCCTGTAATTCCAACTCTTGGGAGGCTGAGGGGGGATGGTTGCTGTCAGTTCAAGGCCAGCCTGAACTACATAGTGAGCCCTGTCTCAAAAAGACAAAAACAAACAGAAATAAAACCCTCTTTTGACTTTAGGTCTGAGTCAGTTTAAAATAGGTATTCTATTATTTTCTCTCATGTCGTTTGGTATAGAAAAATTTTATCATTATATGCTTTCAATGCATAACTTATTCATTTGTTATAGGGCATTTGTAGGAATACATATTGTCTTCTAGAGATGCTGAGAAAGACATACAAAGCAAGAATAGCAAAAAAGAGAGAAAGATGAAAAAGATATCAGAAAGAGATGAGGTATAGAAGAGGGTCAGGAGGCTGGGGCCAGGCAATCCCTCAAAAGGAGGAGTGTCCCCGTTCCACTGTTTGTGCAGCCTCCAAACGCAGATGACAGGGATTAGAAAGTGGCCCTGCCCATGGGCTGCACCGGCTGCCTCCGCTCAGGGAACCCTGAGCAAATACATCCTGATCCCCACATAAAGGGCCAATTAACTTCACCATCTCCGGAAACAAATCCGATAACAGGGTGACAAGCCCCTAGACGCTGGCAGACCCTGTATTTGCTGAGAGCACCGCTGGGCCTGGAGCAAATCGGGGGATTAGGATGGGGCAGGATCTGCATGGTGGGAAGGCTTCCAGCCTTCCCCACTCCAAGGCAGGGCCTGGTGACAGAATGCCAGGTTTTTGTCCTGGTAGAGTGTCTGATGTGATGGAACCCATGTGACCATGGTCAGCAGGGGACAGAGTAAAGGGTCCTGGAACCATGTATGTGAAGAGTCAGAGCAGATAAAGGGGCTCAATTTCACCTTAACAAGTGGGGAAAACGAGGTCAATGTGGAGGGCTAGATGGATAACATCTCATAACTGGCAAATATAGGATTGGAGTGTATTCCTAGATTACTCAGCCCTAAAGGGACATAGGTCTGGTGGGGAAATATGGAGTATTGCTTATCATCTCTCCCGCCTGAATGCCACCTGGCCCTTGAGCAAGGTAGTATCACTAGCTCCTCTCCTTTCTACCCCAACTTTTCTCAGCCTCCAGGGCTGCTCCCAGGAAACCTGTGGTGCTCCAGGGCTATAATTCAGCACTGGCAGGCAAAGTGCTGAAAGAACAACTCCTGAGGTGCCAGCTCCCACAGGGCCACCCAGTGTCCCCAACTACTTTGTGCTTCTCAGCTTAACGTATGATGCAGAGCCCAGGCCGGTGGGGAGGGGCACGGGGCTCCACCTGAGGCGTGAGCACGGGGGGGGGGGGAATCTTGGGACAAGACCCTCAGTCCTTAATAATGTCTTGGTTTCTCTGCACACGCTTTGTCTGAAATACTCTGCTCTTTGACTTCTTGGGGATCTATGACTGCATAGCACATGTCTGATCTGGACCTGTTCGCCCGACCCCCACCTCCCAGGGGTCAGAAACAGCCCACAAGTATTGTTTCACCTCAGCCTGACAGCAAAAATCTCAGCTTCTCATTCACTGGCCCCTCGGTGCACATGAAAAGGCCTGGGACTCCCCACCCCACCCCAATGCCACCCAAAGTCTAGACGTGTACATGTATGAAGATGGGGGATTGGTAGAGACTCAGGTAGAAAGAACCCTAGAAAAATCACAAGTAGGAAGGGGCTGAGGGAGGAGGTCAAGTACCACCCCCCAAAATGGCCGCAATTAGGATTGAACAGGTTTACACGAATTTTGTGTCTATACTGTCGCTAAAAGCATTTGCTTTCATAGAGGTAGTTGCTTTCTGTCCTAGGCTCCTTGGTCCCTCTTTAGTGCCCTGAAAAAGGTAAATCATTATTTTTTTATTTTTTGGTGGAACCAGGGCTTGAACTCAGGCCCTTGCACTTGCCAGGGAAGCGCTTATTCCACCCTGGTCCCAAGGTAAATGAATTTAATAACACGCGAAGTATGAAATAAATCGAGTTGCCTCGTTCCTCTGGGTCTTCTCCTCCAGTTCTACCTGGTGCTCTGATGACCCCGAAGGAACTCTGAGATGAGGGCTCTGGAGCAGGACTCCAGGGCCGAGGTACGCGGGCTGAGAGGTCTAGGGGTCAAGGGTGGACCTGCTGGGAAGTCTTCCCACTCCGACTCCAGATCTAAGCCACCCCAGTCTCCTGCGCTGAGTCGCTTAAGCACTCGGGTTAGGAAGGGAGTGAAGGCCGTGCCTTTGCTGACAGATCACCTGCTTGCACTTTGTCTCAGTTTCCCTGAAGGCCAGCAAAGAAGAGGAGAAAATTCGAGGTCTAAAGTTGCTCAGGAGGGCAGGTCTTACAGCCTAGTCTTCATCTTGCGTGCATTGAGAAAGGAGGGAAACTCCCCGCATCCGCGACAGGATGCGGGCCAAGGCTGCGGGGCGGGGACTCCAACGCACAGGCTCCGAGACTCTTGTCTCCTGCCCTGCGAGTGGCCGTCGAGGTGGGGGTAGGAGCTTGGAGGGAGACGGATTAAGCCCTTAATTACTCCGTGATCGGCGCGAGGCACCTGCTTTCCGCCCGCCCAGCTCCCCCGGGATTTCAGCGCTGGGGGGTGGAGTGAAGGACTCGCGGCGGAGTCTAGGGGCGCCGGCCGTTCCCCGGCGCGCGGAGGACAGCGGCACCGTGGCTGCGGCAGCGCGCCCAGGCTGTGGAGGGGCGCCCGGCTCCCGGCCCGCGGGTCCCGGGCCCAGGGGCTGGGCTCGGAGCCCCCCACCTCGGGCCGGGCCGGGTCGCGCCATGCTGCGCTACCTGCTCAAGACGCTGCTGCAGATGAACTTGTTCGCGGACTCCCTGGCCGGGGACATCTCCAACTCCAGCGAGCTGCTCTTTGGCGGCTTTAACTCTTCGCTGGCGGCGCTCAACCACAGCCTGCTGCCTACCGGGGACCCTCCTGTCAACGGTGAGACCCCCGGGAGGGCGCCAGGATGGAGCCGAGGCGGGAGGTGGAGTGGAACGAGGGCGAAGAGGCCCTGTCCCAAGTCCAGGAGGGCGACGCCTCCCGGGAAAGTGGGGCACAAGATTTGATGGGGGGGGGAATGTCTGCGGGAGGTCAGGGGCTCCTCCCCTCCCAACTGCCCCCACGTCCACCCTAGCTGGGGAACTCCAGGCTGGTAGGGGCAGGAGAGGGGCGCGGGGGTCTGCGGGCTGGGGCTCGGGGAGCTCAGAGATCGGCTAGGCAGGTTTCCTAGGACGCTCGCTCTCCGCACCAGGGTGGGGAGGTCAGCGGGCGGGTGCGTCACTACAGGAGTCGGGAATCGGGCAGCTGTCGCTTCCTGGGAACTTAGAGCTAAGTTTGTGACTGCGGTGGAACTCACGGCCGCCCAAGCGGCTCAGCTTCCGCGAGCGTAGCGCCGGCGGCGAGGTGGTGCCGCTAATTACGGTGATTAATAAGTGGCGGGCGGAGACAGAGTGCTTCCCCGAGCTCTGCGGGGAGGCCCCTGGTAGCGTGCCGCCCGGGCAGGGAGAGAGGCCGATCGCGCCCTCTGCAGGCCGCGCAGGAACCCCGCTCCCGGGACGCCTTTGCCGGCGTTGTCCTTCAGGTGCTCCCTCCGCAGCCCTTCCGCTGACTTGTTCGTGTCCAGGCTGGGGACTCGAAGGTGCGAGAAAGGAGACCTCTGCAGAGGAAGTCTAGGAAGTCTAAGAAGAATGGAGGCGTGCTTTTGTGTGGGGTGCTCCAGGTGGCTGGGGAGGAGCCCCAGAGCCCCATTAGCATGGCCATTAGCTATTCATTAGGCCGCTGTTGAAGCATCTCCCGAGACTGGAATGGCAAGGAAGAAATTCCGGGAAAGGGAGCTTGCAGCTGTGTCTGCGGGAATGAGGGCGAATGGGCCATGATACTGTGTGAAAGGAGTAGGGAGGAGAGGATGGGAATGAGATGGAGTTCTCTCTCCCCTGGGGATTTCCAGGAGGTTGAGCGCAGACCCTTTCCCATTGCCGTCCGGGCAATGCGCCCTTCGTCCAGCCTTAAGCTTGACAGTTCAGAGCGGAAACGCACGGGGAAGACAGGCACAGTCACATTTCGCCTCCGAGAAGCAAATGTATAGAAGATGCGTGGTACTAGACTGGTCCAAAGCGGCGCGGAGCAGTCTCTGCACTCACAGATCTCAGTCGGCTTCCGTTCCATCCCGGAGTTACGGTAGAAACCACGGGGGCCGTGGTGGGGTAAGGTGTGCTGGAGAGGACGCGCCTTCAGTCTCGGTGGATTTGTAGACCTCATCCTCAACTTGGCTACATTCGTTTTGGTTTTGGGACTCCCACATCACAGATAAAGACACCGAGATCGGAAGAGTCAAACAATTTGCTCAAGTTCATAGACAGCTGGGAAGTCTTAAGAAGTTCAGAAGTTCCAGCGCTGGGTGTTTCCAACTCTTAACCACTGAGGGTGGCCTCCCATGGAGTGTGGCCGAATTTAGGGCCGGATCGGGAGAAGAGAGAGGCAGAGAGTTGCATTTAGGGGATTGAACTCAGGCCCTTGTGCTTGCGAAGTGCTTATCCCACCGAGCCATCTCCCCGGCCTTAGAGTTACATTTAGAAGGGAGAAGACTGAGAAATTAGTTTAGTGGGAAACTAATTTTGTCCCCAACCTGTTAAGTAAAATCCAGGGTGGCGCCTGCACATGGCCATCCGTCCAGCTTTCTTTACTCAAAATTTCTAAGGGGAGGAACAAGAAATAAACCTAATCTCATACTGGGTTTGGAAGCTGGAAGTCCCTGGGGAATTGGGTACTTGGGTGGGAGGAATGGGGCGAGGAACAGGTGCGCCCAGCAGCCCCGGGATATCCAGATTACTGAGGCTGCAGTGGCACCTACTGGTCATGAGGGTTATAAACCCTCTTCAGAAGGCAGCACTGAAAGGAAAATTGAGCACAGAAAATTATAAAAAAAAAAATTGAGTGTTTCTTAGAAACCATTAAAAATTTCAACATCCACCGTTTTTTTGTGTACAAATTCTAAAACAGAAGAGCAGAAATAAATTCCTGTACAGCCGGGTGTGGTAGCACAAACCCATAATCCCAGTGCTCTGGAGGCTGAGGCAGGAGGATTATTTCAAGTTCAAGACCACCCTGGGCTACAAAGTGACCTCAAGGCCAGTCTGAACTGCATAGTGAGACCTTGTCTCAAAAATAAAGAAAAAATACAAAGAAAAAAAATTCCTACATGAGCCATAAGGAAAATATCAGTGGCATTCTACAAAGAAATAATCTTTAACTATCACACCAATGGCAGTCTTCACACATGACCAAACACACACTGTACACGTGTATCACCTCAACAGCTGCACATGCATTTTGGTTTCTGGCCTTTTCATAGGACATGCTTGACCTCTTGCTGGTCTTGCTATTTATTTTTAGTTTTAGTTTTAGTTTTAGGGAAGGGTCTACAGGGTGTTCAGGGTCTCACTAGATTGGACTCATAGTGATCCACCTGTTTACAGCCTCCCAAGAGCTGGGATTACAGGTGCTTGCCACCATACACAGTTTCAATCACCATCTCAGCATGCCCCAGGGGTGGGGCTGGATTGAACCCCTGGCTCCTGTGCCTGCTTGTAGGTACTTTAATTCGCTGAGCTATTTGGCCAGCCTGGTCTTGCTATTTTTTTCAGGAGGTTTTTTTTTTTCTTTCTTTCTTTTTAGATTTTTTTTTTTTTTTTTTTTTTTTTTTTTTTTTTTTTTTTTTTTTTTTTTTTTTTTTGTGGTACCAAGGATTGAACTCACGATCTTGAGCTTGCCAGGCAAGCACTTATTCTATTGAGCTATCTTCCTGACCCCCAGGAGGTTCTTATATAATGCAATGTATAGTTAACAGGAACATAAAATAAAGTATTACATCCTCAAAATGTAGTTCATATTTAGAATAAACATCAACATTTTCATATCAGCTGTGTACTTGCTTACAAAACTCAAGGGATGACATAAGAAAGAGTACAGTATATAACCAGGTCTGAAACCCTAAACCATGCCACAGTGATGAAAAAGGTCAAGTCTGTAGAGCAGAGGCAGGAGAGGCTATACAGACTAATTGATCTGATGAACTGTGCACCTAGAGGGATTCTTTTCTCCCCAGTGTAGTTCTTGGCTACATCAACCAGTTGAATAAGCTATTGAAAAACTATGCCTCTTTCAGGACATGCAGCCTCACTCACTCTTCTGCTCCCATTTGTATTCGATGCCTAGCACATCACAGGAGTCTCTACGGGAATTAGCATTACCTGGGGTGTCACAGAGCCCAAGAACCCTTTCTTCCAGTCTTGGACCCTAGCCTGATCACCCATGTCTTACTTTTCATAAGAGACACAAGGCCAACCCACATTGTTCATTCACTGATCCTGGCCACGCAGAGGAGTTTTTAGAAAGTTTTATCTCTGGTGCATTGTGCTTGGTTGTTCACTGAGCAAAGACATCAACAGGATAGGTGAAAACCAGGCAAGACAGTCACCACCCCTCCTTTACACTTGGCAAGGAAGGCGGTCTTCAGGAAATCCAGAAGGCCCATTTAGGAGTCTGAGTTCTGATTCCTCTGCGGATCTTCTTGTCTCAAGTATCTCTTTTCCCACCCAAGAAAGTGGTCAATTAGGAGACATTGGGGCCTGTGGAGGAAGAGGGTGGGCAGGCGGGCACTGAGCTCTAGGAGACAGAGCCCAGAATATGACGGGACCTAGGGGGTCTCTTTCCCTCTGCAGTTTCAGTCTGAGCCCTCTCCACCTTCTGCTCCCAGGGTCAAAGGTTGGGCCGGAGGACGCCATGCCGCGCATCGTGGAGCAGCCACCAGATCTGTTGGTCTCGCGGGGCGAGCCGGCCACGCTGCCATGTCGTGCTGAGGGACGTCCCCGACCCAACATAGAATGGTACAAGAACGGGGCGCGGGTGGCTACTGCGCGCGAAGACCCACGCGCACACCGCCTGTTGCTGCCCAGCGGCGCCCTCTTTTTCCCACGCATCGTGCACGGGCGCCGCGCAAGGCCAGACGAAGGCATCTACACTTGTGTGGCACGGAATTACCTGGGGGCAGCGGCCAGCAGAAACGCCTCTCTGGAAGTAGCAGGTAAGAGATGTCGCTAGAACCTGAAAGAAGCAGGAGAGAACCGGGTGGTCCGACCAAGAACCAGCCTCTGGGATCTCATCCTAGGCCAAGCTAACTGCTTGGAACCGAACCTCCGCCTAACTCCAAGGCCCATACCACTGCCAGGTCTGACTCTAGCCCGGTATTTTGAAAATGGCAAGAACGCCTCCCAGAGACAGTACCTACCATGTCATCACCCAGTTGGTTCACACCACACTGTTTACTCTCCTGAGCTTTCTTCCCACATGATTCTCTTCTCTCTCCTCAGTCCTCCGTGAAGATTTCCGGCAGTCTCCTGGCAATGCCGTGGTGGCTGTGGGGGAGCCAGCAGTAATGGAATGTGTGCCCCCCAAGGGCCACCCAGAGCCTTCTGTGACTTGGAAGAAAGACGGTGCAAGGCTTAAGGAAGAGGAGGGAAGGATCACGGTGAGAGCTGGGCCACAGGAGATAGTATGGGACATTGTCTCAAAAGAGGAAAGCCTGACTCCAAAGTCCTTAGACCTGACAATAAGGTCTCAGTGTTGCAGGAAGTTTGAGGTCAGGGCATCGAATGGTCAGAAGCTGAGAGCCAGCTATAGCATGAGAGAGAGAGGAAGATTGGGTGGAATGGATGTAAGAGAGGTGAGGACAGGTGGTATACAACTGTAATCCCAGGCTAAGGCAGGAGGACTGCTTCCGAGTTCAAGGTCAGCTGAGGCTATTGCTGCCTCAAAAGACCAAAATTCAGGAGTTGGGGAGATAGCTCAGTAGAATAAGTGCTTGCCTAACAAGTGCAAGGGCCTGAGTCCAATCCCTGAAAAAAAAAAAAAAAAAAAAAAGACCAAAATGTAAAATAAATAAATAAAAGCAAAGAAGAGAGGTGCATGAGCTCCCAGGGACCACATATCTGATATGTGGTTCAATTTGTAGATTGTTTTTATGGGCTCACTATGAGAACCAAATAAATGTTGCACACGTGCACGCGCACACACACGTATTTTGGCAGTTATAAAGGATTACTGTTACTACTCTGCAGATACGTGGAGGAAAACTAATGATGTCACATACATTCAAGAGTGATGCCGGAACGTATGTGTGTGTGGCCTCCAACATGGCAGGAGAACGGGAGAGTGGGGCCGCTGAACTTGTGGTACTGGGTAGGCACCTGGAGCTGTGGAGTTAAGGGGTGGGTAGCCCAAGAAGGAAGTAGCTGCGCAGGCGCCCTGACTGTTTACCGGCTCCACTCTATAGAGCGTCCCTCATTCCTGCGTAAACCAGTTAACCAGGTGGTCCTGGCTGATGCCCCTGTGAATTTCCTGTGTGAGGTGCAGGGAGATCCCCCGCCTCATTTACGCTGGCGCAAAGAGGATGGGGAACTGCCCACTGGCAGGTGAGAGGCTGCTTCCTTCTACCTGTAAGAAGCCCTTGTAGTTCAAGGGATTTTTCTGCCCTAGAAAGTGGGAAAACAGATCCCCTCCCACAACGCAGAACCTCTGTGTCCCTGTTCCCCAGGACCTGTGGTCCTTGTCCCATGCAGTCTCCACTATGTCAGTCTTGCCTTGCCTTTCTGTACCTACTGAGTTCCACTTTGCCTCTGTACTCTGGCCTTGGCCAAGGGAGAGAGAAGGGCCCTGCAGCTGTGGCCAACCTAGTTTGGGGGCGGGGAGTGGAGCAGGTATGAGATCCGGAGCGACCACAGCCTTTGGATTGGGCGTGTGAGCGCGGAAGATGAAGGGACTTACACCTGTCTGGCGGAGAACAGCGTGGGCCGCATTGAAGCCTCGGGCTCTCTCAGCGTTCACGGTGAGGCCTCAAACAGGACTTCGGGAAGCAAGGGCAATGTGAGGGCAGGTGGAACATGCACTGGAGTGGAGGAGGATGGGGCAGAAAGGACAGGCAAATGTGGGGGGACACACGAGATGGCTGGAAGGAGGGGTGCTTTGAGCAAAAGCCAGGCGTGGGCTTCTCTTTCCTGTATCCTTCTCCCTCCTCAGCTCTACTGAGTCCCTGTTACTTTATCTCATTCCTCTTCCTAGTCCCGCCCCAGTTGGTAACCCAGCCCCAGGACCAGATAGCAGCTCCTGGAGATGACATAGTTTTCCACTGTGAGACCAAAGGAAATCCGCCGCCTGCGGTCTTCTGGCAAAAGGAGGGGAGCCAAGTAAGTGGCCTGCTCCACCGTCCTGCCCTCCAGGTCTTCCTGTAGGTCTTAGCCTCCTGCCCTCTGCCTTCTGTAAATTTCTCTCAGGGCATCTGTGTCACAGGTGGTGTCCTACCCACTAGAAATCTTTGCGGGTTATTTGGGAAGGTGAATCAAGCAAAGTGGATCTACACAAGGGCCTGAGTTCAATCCCCAGTTCCACCAAAAAAAAAAAAAAAAAAAAAAAAAGGGATATTAATGACCTAGAACATTAGACACTTTCTAAAATTAACAATGATACAGTTTAGGTAGTAAGGAATAGTCTAGAGTGGTAAACCTTTGGAGAATCTTCTTGGCTTTTGGACGTTGAATAATCCTCTGGAAATCAAGTGTTTAGCTGGAACATAATTTCTTCTTGCTATTATCACCACCTGTTCCGTAGGAAGCTCATAGTTATGTCCTTTGTATAAGCAAACCAATCACAGGTCATATGCTCACTGGAAGAACATTCACTGAAGCTACATTAGTAACTCCCTCTCAGGGAAAGATGTGAATTTTGCCACTAGGAAACAGGGTCAGTATAATAAAATAAATCTGATTTTCTCCCCTTAGTGGGAAATTGGGCAACCTGCTAGTATCTTGCAAATCCACAGCCACAGGTTTACAGCATCTCCTCTAGTACTGCTACCTAGAGTATTTATTATAATTAGATTATCACAGCAATGAAGACAAGGATGACCACAGAGGTGGGAATAGGTGTCTGTCAGAGATACAAATCTGCTCTCCTACCTTCTATCGAAAGTAAAACAGCAAAACCAAGAAGACAATTAATCCTCTTAACTACCTTGTAAGAATCAAACTGGCAGAAAGCCAGGCTTAGGTTTGCTATTTCCCAACCAGAAAGTCACAGAGGGAAGCTGTCTCCAAAGTAGTCTAGTAAGATTTCTTTGTCCTTGTAAATAGGCACCATCACTTCAGCAGCTGGGGGCAGTGTGAGCTAGAAGTGTAGGAATCAAGGGATCATCTGGATTCTGAGGAACAGGCTTGGGGAATGGTCCCTGTCCCGCTAGGGCTCACTGCTTCTCGGTTCCTTGCTCTGTCCCAGGTCCTGCTTTTCCCTAATCAGTCTCTTCAGCCCACGGGGCGCTTCTCAGTCTCTCCCAGAGGCCAGCTCAACATCACTGCAGTGCAGAGTGGGGATGCTGGCTACTATGTGTGCCAGGCTGTCAGCGTGGCTGGCAGCATCCTGGCCAAGGCCCTGTTGGAGATAAAAGGAGGTATTGCTCAACGAGAGCACTGAACTTATCATCTGGAAGGAGTGGCCTTAAAAGCTCAATTTCTCTTAAAAGCTACACAATAGCCTGGTGGGGGTGTGGGGTATTCCTTAAAGTTTGGAAGCCAGGAACAGAAAGGTCCCAAGCCCCTTTGGGTCACCGGGTTGACTGGGAGTAGGGAGGCAGAAGGAAGCTAAGGAGAAGAAGGGACTGGTCGCCTGACCGTAGACTATTCCCCTGAGATACCCAAGTTCTTCCTCTCTCAGCCTCCTTGGATGGGCTGCCTCCCGTCATCCTCCAGGGACCATCCAATCAGACCCTGGCTCTGGGCTCCTCTGTGTGGCTGCCATGCAGAGTGTCTGGGGACCCACAGCCCAGCATCCGATGGAAGAAAGATGGGCAGTGGCTGCCAGGGGATGACCTCCAGTTCAACCTGATGGCCAATGGCACCCTGTACATCACCAGAGTGCAGGTAAGTGTTATCCCTGGTGCTTTTGTAACAGAATCACAAGCTGGTCCACATCCCCAGCTCTAGTAAGTACCCCCTGCTGCCCCAGGCCTCTAACCCTATTTCTTACCTTTCTTTTTTGGAATTGAACTCAGGACCTTGGGCTTGCCAGGCAGGTGTTGTGATGCTGAGCTGTGTTCCTGACTCCTCTAACCCCATTTCTTTCCCTCAGCTCTCTCAGACTTTCTAAAGTATCCAGCACCTTCTTCATCCTTCTGTTACTTACCTAAAGCCCTCATCCCACCTTGCTCTACTCCCAGTGTCCTGTGCTCTACCCTCTCCTACAGGAGATGGACATGGGTTTCTACAGCTGTGTGGCCAAGAGCTCCATAGGGGAGGCCACCTGGAGTGGCTGGCTTGGGAAGCAAGGTGAGTTTCTTCATTCCCTTGTCAGCAGCTTTCTCTCAACCTGCTTCAAAGGTAATCAATAACTCCTCATACCCCAATTTTATCTTCCAAATACCATGGCCATGGTGGTGGGGATGGGAGGCAGATGCAATATTATTTACTCTGTTGCTCTATGACCATCGCCACTGCCACAGTTCCACAGGGAAGGAAACATACCCTGGGGCCATCTTTTCCCATCTTTCTACTTAATGATTATCTACCACTGCAGAAGATTGGGGAGCATCTCTAGATCCCCCTACAGAACCCAGTACCCCTCCGGGGCCTCCCTCTCAGCCAGTAGTGACTGAGATCACCAAGAACAGCATTACTTTGATCTGGAAGCCCAATCCACAGGCGGGGGCCACAGTCACCTCTTATGTGATAGAGGCCTTCAGGTATGGAGAAAGTTCTGAATGAAACCTGGACAATTAAAAGGAGGGCACCCTATGCCCTTTGGGGTTTTGCTACTGTGGGGAGGGATTCTGCAGTTCCCTCTCCTGAAGTGAGAAGGCAGTAGGGTTCCACAGACAATGGGTGAGGTGGAGAAGAGACAAGTTAGGGGCTCCTGGCTTAGAGATAACCCTGTCACCACATCACCATTGTAGCCAAGCAGCTGGGAACACATGGCGGACAGTGGCAGATGGTGTGCAGCTGGAGACACACACGGTCAGCGGTCTACAACCCAATACTATCTACCTGTTCCTGGTACGAGCTGTGGGAGCCTCGGGCCTCAGTGAGCCCAGTCCTGTGTCTAAGCCTGTCCGCACCAAGGGTAAAGTCAGAGTCCCTGGGCTGTGGGGATGACATGTAATACACACAAACTACAACACCGTGGAAGATCAGAGTGTTCTTTCATCCCTCATGGTGGGAACAAGAGAGGAAGGAGGGAAGGTGGGTAGGCATTCATTCTGGTAGCTGCTCATTTCTGTGCCTTTTACCCATCGATAATGGGCTGCTCAGATTAGAAGAGATGTTGGAGGCATCTTCATGTTAGAAACAAGGAATCTAGGGCTTTGACGGAGGCCTCTGTAGTTATGCAGAGAGAACTCCTGTTAGCTGGACACCTAGGCTCACCTCTGCAAATGATTCCCCAGATGAGCCCTGGCCTGACCCTGGTGTACTGAGTAGTATGCTCTGTGGGGCAGGGTACAGGTAGGGCACAAACTCATTCTCAGACTTGTCTCCTTGTCTTTGGTGGCCCTGCTGAGTGGGCTCTTTGATCAACAGACAGCAACCCATCCCGGCCAGTGGAGGACCCATGGAGAGGCCAGCAGGGCCTGGCTGAAGTGGCTGTGAGAATGCAGGAACCCAGAGTCCTTGGGGCTCGGACTCTGCAAGTGTCCTGGACAGTGAGTGTGGCATGGGATGAGGCTGAGGGTGAAGAGGATGAGAGAGGGCATGCAGGCCTTTGAAATGAGCTGAGTGGCTACAGAAGGTGATGGGGGGCTGGGGATCCTGTGGCCCCTGCCTTCCCCTCTGGGTTACCTTGTGTCCTATAGGTGGATGGCCCAGTCCATCTGGTACAAGGTTTCCGGGTGTCTTGGAGGGTAGCAGGCCCTGATGGGGGGAGCTGGACGGTGCTAGATCTACAGACCCCAAGCCAGCAAAGTACAGTGCTAAGAGGACTACCTCCAGGGGCCCAAATCCAGATCAAAGTGCAAGTGCAAGGCCACGAGGGGCTGGGGCCTGAGAGCCCCTTTGTGACCAGAAGCATTCCAGAGGAGGGTAAGAAGGC